>JACEVL010000469.1:235000-267500 GCA_020284085.1 Aporrectodea caliginosa
AGTGAACACAACATCGCTTTGGCGTGATGGTTAAACTTCAATATGAACATAGACGCTTACATACATACATAGGGCCTACAGTTGAACATTCGCACTTACATAAAAATTTTCATGCATGCATACAAATATGCATGCATGCATGCATAGGTATTTTACATACATTCATAAGTAAATAGGCTACATTGTTGTATGACCTTACCAGACGCTCACCTGTTGCAATGTACTTTAGCCGATAAACTGAATACATAGCAGTGTGGCGTGACTTTGTATTGAAGTAGGCGTGATTTTATGCCGAGTGCTATATATTGGGAAGTTATCATTAGTCCGTGAACTTTGGTACATTCTGTTGCTTGTGGACTTTTGAAGATGCTTCTTTGGATGTTCATCAGATCCCTGATTGTTGCGCATGCTGTTAGACCATGCACTGCTTTTTGCCGACGGTGACTGAATCGTCAAAAAGACTGATGCCAACCATGGTCTGAATTTTGCAATTGGAAGACAGAATCGTGACCATGTGTTTAGACACAACGGAGAGTAACACTGATTGCAAGGACATAAATGGGTGCAGTTCAGAGCGTAACAAAATTACAGCGCCGTGAGAAAAAATTAATGCAGTCCGAAGTGAGAAAAGCACGATATGAGTCCACTGTTCCCAAATGGGAACAACACGCCATCCAGCGGCAGATCGATTAATCACATAGACGTTTACTTGTATTAATTTATTTAGCGCACCTCACATCAGTGGCCATTAAGTAGCGCTCAGCAGCGCTCAATCGCACTTGAGTTTGTTGCCCTTAACGAGATACAGATACAGATGCTACAAAGATTTTTATAAGTTCACATATTAAATTCTTTTGTTGCTATATTGTTAAAAGTTATTGCTTTTGAACTAAGAAAATATAAAACAAATAAAATTTATTTGCCAAGACATCTGACAGACTCTTTATCATTACTACCTGTTAATAATGTGTTAAATTATCTTTTAATTACTTTGTAGGGTAAAGTACAACGTGATAGTACAACTGTGTAGCATTTTCACTCAGTGAACACAGTTAAAAACAGCAGATCCTTGATTATGTGCAAATAAACGTAATCGGTGCAATAATAAAAACAGTTAGTGGAATTAGAATGCCTATTAGAGAGGCATAACCTGATCAAACTAAAATAATCTAAAAACGCAAAACAACTAAATTACGAACAGCTTTAGTCCCACAGCAATTTTCACTTGCATAATTATGCGTGTGAATAGAATTCTGTACTTTGCATATAAAACTAATAACCGTAAATTCGTTTGTACTTCTGTTTGTTTCGTTCACCGAATACTTTGCTTCGATCGTCATAGGCTATGAGACGTTCTCGGATATTTCAGAAACTTTCCTTTTCTCATTTCAACTGTAAAACTTTTCATTTTGAAACATCTTGACAAAGAATTTTGTTTATTTAATTATGATATCGATATTATATATCAAGATAATTATTTTCATATTTCAATGTGCTTTTTCTATCGAGAATGCGAAATATTTCGTACAAGCGTTGCAAGTTGTTCAATTCCAACAATCTTTGGACACTTCAGACCACTCCATTATTTCATCATAATAAAAGTGACTTCAACTCAACCAATTGAACATAAAAAGTAATTCTTTGAATCACTTGTGGGGCTTGCTTTTGCGAGAACTACTTACTACAGTAATTATGAATAAAATGCAACTGAAAGGAAACGAACAGGTGATTGTCTATACGCATGATGTTACATTTCCAATATTACCACCTTAGGTGCCACTTTTCATCTTCTCGTTTCCGTATCAATTCAGTCTTTCGTTAGGAACAAATCGTTCTGCCTTTTTGAATCATTATTCTCCAGCAAATAGTTTTACTGTGACAAGAATGTCAGTTGGAGAAGTACATCTATGCCTCATAAATTCTTACAAAATATGCAATCGCATATTTAAAATCCATAATTTCTCACCAGAAATTATCTTTTTATCCTCAACATATTTTCTATTAAATGTATTCTGAAGAGATCCTCGGGATATGTAGATTGTGACAATAATTTAATATCGGACTGAAATTGTAAGGTTTCAATCCAGTATGATATTTTTGTGAATCTACAGAATATAATGACACTAAAATACTTTCTGACATTACTGACATTGGTGTTTTTTCTATTCAGTATGTATTTTAACATGATTTTTTAGAGTGAAAGAATGGGCAAATTCTTTGTTACAAACCCGACAAACAAATGGTTTCTCTCCAGTATGTGTTCTTTCATGTCTTTTCAGATCTGAAGCGCATAAGAATGCTTTCTGACATACCTGACAAAGGTTTGGTTTTTCTCCAGTGTGTATTTTCATGTGCCTCTTCATATTAGAATAATGTTTAACTTTTGTTTGACATAACGAGCATTGGTACGGCTCGTCTGTATTATGAAATCTAGCAGTACCTTGTGAACTGGAAGATCTTACAAATTTCTGTCGAATTGCTGGTTCTTCTTTAGTATGAGTTTTCATATGGGTTGTTAAACCATAAGTCTGTGAAAAAGTTTTCGGGCATAACAGACACAGATAGGGTTTCTCTCCAGTATGGCTTCTGACATGATATCGCAGAGAATAAGATTGAGAAAAAACTTTATTACACATCTGGCATTGGTGTGATTTCTCTCTAGTGTGGACTTTCATGTGATTTCTCAGATCGCTAGCTCTTGTATATAATTTCTGACAAAACTGGCACAGATAAGGCTTCTCTCCATTGTGGATTCTAACATGACTCTTTAGACTTGAAGAATGAGCAAACGTTTGTTTGCATAGTTGGCAAGCATACGGTTTCTCTCCGGTATGGGTTCGTTGGTGAACTTTTGCACCACACTCGCGTGAGAATAGTTTCTGGCAAAACTGGCATCGGTATGGCTTTTCTCCAGTGTGGATTCTAACATGATTTCGTAGTTGAGAAAATTGGACAAATGTTCTTTTACACACCTGACACAGATGTGGTTTCTCTCCACTATGCGTTTTTTCGTGACTTTTCAGACTGGAGGAATATGAGAAAGCTTTCTGACATATCTTGCAGAGGTAAGGCTTCTCTCCGTAATGTGTTCTAATGTGACCCTTTAAATGGCTGCTATTATTAGTTTTTAAATCACATAGCTGGCAATGGTATGATTTCTGTCCTGTATGAATTATCGCGTGAGTTCGTAGACAGTAAGCTCTTGTAAATGTTTTGTCACATACTAGGCAATGGTATGGTCTTTCTCCAGTATGGGTTCTCATGTGGTTCTTTAAGTCGCCTTGGCGTGTGAAGGCCTTAGGACATAACTGGCATTGGTCTAGCTTCTCTACAGAATGGATTTTCATGTGTTCTCGCAGAGAAGAAGCATAAGAAAAACGCTTCTCACATATCACACATTGGTACGGTTTCTCTCCTCCATGGGTTTTCATGTGTTCTCGCAGAGAAGAAGGATGGGAGAAATTCTTTTCGCATATCTGACACTGATACGGTTTCTCATCAGTATGGATTCTCGTGTGATATTTCAGATCGCCAGAATGTGAAAATGATTTTTGACATATCTGACATCTATACGGTTTCTCTCCAGTGTGAAATCTAACATGCGATTTTACATTGGCCGACTGAGAAAATCTTTTTTGACATATGTGGCACTGAAATGGTCTCTCCCCGGTATGAGTTCTCTTGTGAACCTGCAGACTGGAATGTCGTGGAAATGATTTTATGCATAACTGGCATTGATATGGTTTCTCTCCAGTATGGATTCTAACATGATTACGTAGCTTGGAAGAATCAGAGAACATTTTTGGACATATCTGACATTTGAATGGTTTTTCTCCGGTATGGATTCTAATGTGAGTCTTGAGAACAGAAATCCATGAGAAAGCTTTCGGACATAAATGGCAAAGGTACATTTTCTGTCCAGTATGGATTCTAGTATGATCTTGTAGATTAATAGATTGGGAATATATCTGTTTACATATCTGACTTTGGTATGGCTTCTCTCCAGTATGAATTATATTATGAACCTGTAGAGTGCCAGAACGAACAAATCTTTTCTGACATATATGGCACTGAAATGGTTTCTCCCCGGTGTGAGTGCTCTTGTGAACCTGCAGAATGGAATGCGTCTTGAATGATTTTTGGCATAACTGGCATTTGTAGGCTCTTTCTCTGCTATGGATTCTATTATGAACCTGTAAAGCGTCAGAACGAGCAAATCTTTTCTCACATATCTGACACTGAAATGGTTTTTCTCCGGTGTGTGCTCTCTTGTGAACTTGCAGATGAGACAGTTGTATAAATGATTTCTGGCATAATTGGCATCGATATGGTTTTTCTCCAGTATGAATTCTAACATGAGTTTGTAGACTGGAAGACTGGGAAAATCCTCTTTGACATACATGGCATTCAAATATCTTTTCTGCACAATTGGTTCTAGCGTGTGCTTTCAGATCTGAAGGGTATGAGAATGCTTTTTGACACACCTGGCAAAAGTATGTTTTTTCTCCAGTATGGATTGTTATGTGGCGCTTTAGATAACAGAAGTGCTTAAACATTTTCTTACATATATCGCATTTGTATGTATTTTCGTTGTTGCAGCTTTTCTTGCTACTCTCCATCATAACTGAGTTTTCACGTAACTCGAGATTGTTTTTCTTTTCTTGTCCTGCATTGCCGATGATATGCGTAAGTGAGCGCTCGGAGTAAATGGTTTTCGCAATCATCAGAGAAGAGAAAGATTTCTGAAGCTGTTTCATAGCTATATTATATTTTTGCAAGACTAGAGTTACTGTGTGAGATATGATTTTCTAAAAGGCTAGAGGTGAAAACATTGAATCTTTTTGTCGTAACTGTGGATTGGAATTTCTGGCAAACCAATGGAAAAGAAACGTTTTCATTTGTAAGCTGCTTAGCTAGCACAAAAAAGAAGTAGCCTACACCAACAGTACTCAAGAAATCGTATAATTGAGAAACAGAAATAAATGCAAATGAAGATTATTTAGAATGTTCGGAGATGACACAGTCCATTTGACGCTTTGGTAGGCCTGTATAAATTGACTGCAATGCACTTAGTATTAGAGCACCTGGTACGTGTTTTGGCATCAAATGAGCTAGAGAAGTTATCCGGCGGTATGATAGCGTAGCCTATGGTTTGATGTTTGAACTGAATTGAAGAAAATTACATATAGAAGCACTTAGACTTCGAGATACCGTTGTGATAGATAACATTTAAAACTGTAACTGTAGCTGGGTATTAAACTGTAGATTTAATCTAATCTAATCTAATCAATTCAAAGACATCAGTTAATTATGGCTTCGAGGGTAAATCGCAATGGTCCGGTCGATTCAGACCAGGCATCTTCAATAGATTATGAGCCACTGAAGAAGCCCGTTCTAAATGCGGTAGAATAAAGAAACCAGAGGCAGGTGCGGTGAGTAGGTGCAACTTGATGAAATTCCGAATTCCGCTCAGCGACCCAAAATATTAGAGCAAAAAACTGATCGAATGCAATTCTATTTTTGTGGGAGTAAGAATGGAATAGGGTTATGTCAGTTGTTAAAATGTGATACTTTCCGAACCGTAAGGAAGATTTTGAAACGGACTCTTCGCTGAATATCCCGTCAGTGCAATGAGTGAAATATAGGCGCTCTAGGCTAGGCTGACCAGATATTGGAAACTAAAAACCGGGACACTTCAATCGCAAAATAAATTTGTAATGTTGTCAATAATTAATATAATATAACTTGCACAGATATCTATTTTATGCTTATTATATTGGTATACTATAAGACTATAAGACTAAGTAAAAGGTTTTATTCAAATCATGCTTTAAAATTTAAAATTAAATTCTAAATTTCTCAAATCAGTTAGGCTACTCAAATTTGGCACCTGAATGTATGCTTTTTAACAGTTTTTTGTCGTACCCTCTGCAGCAGCTAAATTATACTCTTCTTTATCTGGTTGTTTAGCTGTAAAATATTTCGGTAATGATGAAGAACTTGCTCTTGCACTCAGAGCGACCTTGTGTTTCTTAGTGGCAATGTGGTCATTGATGTCTGACCTGTCGCCGTGAGCAACCGAAATAGTTGACTTACAGATATTGCAGAATGCAGTAGGCTACTACCATCAGTCGCACTGCTGGACAAGAATGAAAACTCGGCCTTCAGATCGTCGTTAAGAGAACATTTTCGTTTTGACATTTTATAATATTATTTCAGTAATTTAGTTTCAAATTTTAGGATTTAGATTTTAAATTGAAAATTATTATTTATGAAAATGTGTTTATCAGAATATTATCACTACGACAATATGACGTTTAGAACCGGAAGAGGTATTATGCATGGTAATAAATAAAAGTGAGATTACAAATGAATTTACTCGCCAGATACCAGTAGTAAAATCAAGGAGACGTTGATAAAGTAAGTAAGTATATCCTTTATTTGATCAAATGACAAACGCACATGAAATACATCATATATAAGATCGGAAAGTCATGACAGTTTTTAAAAACCGGGACATATTTAGCGTTTGGCCTACCTTTCCCGGCAGCCGGGACAGCTAGCAGAAAATCGGGACTGTCCCGGGAAAACCGGGACGTCTGGTCAGCCTACTCTAGGCTGATATTCAGAGGTCTCTTTTATGGCTCACAAAAATTAATCTGTTTCAAGAAATGCCTCTATATTAAAAACAATAATAGCCTAATGTGTTAAGAAGATTTTCCACAGTTTTTAAGTTTTAGCCAAAGCGAGAAAAATTGCTATCCGATCATGTTAGAGGAACGTCAAGTAACTAGTCATCGAAACGTTCTATGGAACTGAATACTCTGATGGCCACGTTTGTTGGATCCACATTTTGTTCAAGGCGAATCATAGCTCAGGCTTACCACTAGTAGAACAATTCAGATTTGCTATGGCTCAACAATATAGGCCTACCTATCTGAGTAAACATAATTATCTTTCGTTTTTACTAATTAGGATCTTCTATCGTCTAATGCTATAACCTATACCCTGCCGGATATTATTTTTCATAGTTAATTAAGGTTTTCGTTTTTTTAAATTTTCCGTGTTTTGAATTGAGTTAATCATTTACTGTGTACTATGTACTATACTGTTTGCATTGCTGTACGAAACTTGACATTGCACTGTTTGTAAAGGCTTTAGCTGTCACTAATTCAGATTTCTGAAATGTTGTTCTAGGTGTCCCTAGTTAGCGGGATCTTGATCCCTTTTGGGACTCCTCTTGCGGCCAATCCTGATATTTTATGTTGAAATGTTATGTGATTTGATTTGATACGGCTTCAATAAAAGAGTTTTGATTGATTGATTGATTGATGCGCGATACATCAACGAATGACGCACCAAAACCAAGACGTAATCAGGTCAATCTCCAGAATATTAAGGTAGAGAGAGACAGTCTATGGCAATTTATAAAATTTGAGACGTCGACAGAAATTATTTTGACATAATACAGCTCTAATAATTATAATCAAAATATGCCATTTAAAACTGTAAGAATTTTTAACGGTTGGTTTGTAACCTTACCTCCGAAAATACCGTTGATATTATTGACGTCATCGCAAAATATACGTTTACACGGAGATTTTATTACAATTATGAAAGAGGTGTTTCCGTGGTGCGGCAAAGACTAGAATCGAGGACGGTTAAAAATAAGAGAAGTAAGGAAGTTTTTAATACATTTCATAACAGCAGGACATTAAAAATGACGCAAAACTAGGCCTAGTTATTTAGCTTCAAGGAATTTTGTAAGAAATTGCCTCTTCTATGGACGCCACAGATTATAGAAGTGGGTGAAATTTAAAAAAAATTGAAGCTTAATAAGAAGAGAATGGAGAAGAGCTTCATGTGGAATACCTTTTAGTCAACGGAAATGATGATGTTGTTGATGATGATGATGATGATGATGATGATGATGATGATGATGATGATGATGATGATGATGATGATGATGATGATGATGATGATGATGATGATAAAATAGTAATAATGATAATAATTGAAATAATAATTGAAATAATAATTGTAATTTTAATAAATAATAATAATTACAATAATTAATAATAATAATAATAATAATAATAATAATAATAATAATAATAATAATAATAATAATAATTACAACAGAAATAAAATAGAATATTAGCAACGAAAAGATTAAATATGAGGAAGAATTAGAATACCATCGTAAAAATTTGAATAATAGGGGACTACTGAGTTGGTTATTTTCACTAACCTTTATCATTTTATTAACACATATTTTTAGTTATATAATAACTAACATATTAATTATACCTAAACAGAAATTAAAAGTGCCTGCACTACCTAAAGAATGGTGCGCTATGCTGGAACCCGATGAGTTGGCGTTAATGTACAATATTAAATCGTGTGCAGCACAGACTGAAGCAGCTTTGTTTATCTACACAAAATTGGACATTAAGATAATGCCTTAAATCGAATAAGTACGATGCTAACTTAATTGTTCACAGCATTATCTCAGTCATACCAGTTGTCGATCTGCTGTAGCTCTAAGAGCGATAACTCAATTAATGTTTATTATAAATTATGTTTCAACTTGCTTACCTACCATAGCATTTTTGTCTCATCTAGAACATCTGTGATATGTGCTATAATTACTCGGAAAATAATTTGAAATTATTTGAGTAGTTTACGCAGTGTTAGGCCTATTAAGATGTATAGTACACTGTTGTGAAGCTCCTTAAGAACTGAATGACATCTCTTGCACACGATGAAATCTCCTTGTTAACATAATTATTGACATTATTTGGCGTCACTCTCATCAACGACATTGGAAGAGGTGAGCTTTCAAATTTAGCGTTAAGATCCCAAAGTTCTCGATATTATGTCAGCTTCCGCAGATCTATCTACGATTTTTCTTCTTCTCAGTAGAATGTTCTCGTAAATATTTTAACTGGGGAATTTATAAACTTGCGCACTTGGCATTATCTATTATATAACGTCTTTAATGTATTGAGATGTGGAGTTCCTTAATGCTCAGTCTTGGAACCTTTGCTGGTTATAATTATTGTACATACATGTAAATGAATTACAGTCTGTAACAGCCCTAAAATGAATCATGTATGCTGATGACACCAATACTTTTGCCTCCGGGTACAGTCCCTTGGTGTTAACTGAAACTCTAATGATTAATATATTTTAAGGCTGATAACCCATTGGTTTTCTGCAAGCTTTGAATGTATACGGAATTCAACATATTTCTAAATGATGTGCGACTCCCTCATATAATATGAAACCACATTTCTAGGTGTTCTAATTACTGATAAGCTTAAATTGCATAAACATAATTTATGGATATGTTCACCAAAGGTCGTTGGCATTTTAGGTGAGGTTGAGCATATAGGCCTACTACGTTCTGACACACTAAAGATATTGCACCATTCCCTACTAGAACCATGTATCAATTACTGCCGTGTTGTTTGGGCTTCTCCTTATAAAACCTGCAATTTGGATCGCATACTGACGCTCCAGAAAGCTGCTTGTCGAATTATTTCCCACTCACCCTATTTGGATCACTCCAAACCTTTATTCAATAAACTCAATATTTTGAAACTTTTCGACCTGTCTTACATGTCTATCGTAATCATTATGTTCAGCTTTGGAAGTAATACCTTAACTCCACATTTAAAATATTTGTTTATAATATTAATATAATTTTATAATATTGTAGCTTGTGGGTCAAATAAATATTTTATCCCTTGCCAGCATTGCTTGTCGATTTAGTAGTTTCAGCAGATTTGGTCCTCGATTGTGGAACTCTAGATCGGATGATATTAAGAGAAAAAAAGTCTCTACACTTTCAAAAACTAGAAAAGGTTTTGTTTCAAAAATATTATAATGTTGATGTGTAAATATTTGGTCAATATACCTGTTTATGCTAGCCCATATTTAACTTTACCATACTCTGGAGTTAGTACGTTAGGCCTACCTTTGCTTATCAGACTTATAATAATTAGGCCTACGAGTGGGTTGGTAGCCTGCTCGTCACGCCGGCGCCCCTGGTTCGCTTCCCGGTCGGGTCGGTTTATCAGAGATTAATTTCTCGGATCTTTACTGCGGGTGGCTCGGTCGCATTATAAACGTGGAGTACAATACAACACACAATACAACACTTCACAATACAACTGGGGCGCGGTGGTTTAGGGGTATGTTCGGTGCCTTGCAGCTGGAGGGTTGCGGGTTCGAATCCACCTCAAAGTCGCCGCGTACGGACCCTGGGCAAGTCCTTCACTCGCAATTGCTCATGCGCTTCGGCATGAAACTCCGATTCAGCGTTCGCGCAGTAGTCGGGAGCGCCTCTGAATGGGAAATCTGGTAGGGGCGCTATAACAAGTGTTCAAATACAATACAATACAATACAATATTATTTATATTACTAAATCATTTTTGATAGTGGTAGTATTGTGGTGCTGTACTGCTGTTATTGTTAGTGTTATTATCACTATCATTTAAGTTATAATTAAGTAACGAATAAATTTATGACTAGTAATAATTAATAAACAACTCAGTTCAATTTTAACCAAATTCAGTCGTGGATGACAGAAAGTAGATTGCTTCAAATCCATCAAAAACGGAGTTTCTTATCTTTGGAACGCCATCTGATCACTTCTGTCATACAGCGCAGCTGTTCATACAGCTATTTGGGCGCTGCGTTTGACTCAAACATTTCTTCAATTAAAACATTAGCTTTATATGCATTTACATACTCAATACCACTTCTTCTGAATTATACCACATTCTCTTTCGGTCCCGATTTCTTTGGACGGTGTCCTGGTCTCCAGCCGTCTCGACTACTGCAACTTTCTTCTTTCTGGCATTTAGAAGACTAACTCGATGAAGCTTCAAATATTCCAAAACACTCAAACATGTCTTCAAAATATCAGCATAATATCACCGATATGGAAATCCCCAAATTCGTTGCCCATTGAAGAAAAGTGAATAACTTTCAAGGCAGTGATAACTATAGGCCTATAATTATACTAGACTCTACATTTCAGTGAACTTATGGCTTGAGAAATGTGCTGCGGAATTTAAATGTATTTAAAATATTGAATTATTATATCCTTCAGACGTCATAGCTCCATGGACCCTACACTTGTCTAAAATTGCAGAACTTTTTAAATCTGTCATAATTTGGTCGATTGACAGCAACAGCTTTGTAATACATCCATGACGGTTTGCTGAAAACAAATTCAAATCTCATAACCTTGCTTTTTAATACCACTTTTAGCGGCATGTAAACGCGTTTGTTTCCAGATTTCAAGCTGTTCATACATGTAAGTAGTGAGACCTGCATCATTTATTATGTCTCCTATCGGTAGGCCTACTTGTTAAATGTCAAGACTAGCATTTAATGCTGGTCATTATGTTTGTTCTTGAAAGGTTTCGAATCAGGGAAACTATAAGGCCCAGCAATCTTTATTTCCTTTATTGAATTCGGAGAGCATTTATTCCAACTTCTCTTCTTGGAATTCCATCGAAAGTGCAAAACAATAAACTATGCAAAGTTCCCATCTATGTCGCAAGTCATTTGTGCCGATTAGTCACCCGACAGAAAACAAGAAAATTCGCATCAAGGAAAAGACATACGAATGCGATTTATGTGAGAAAGTGTTTAATTACGCCAGTCACCTAAAAAGGCACATGAGAATCCACACTGGTGAGAAACCATACCAATGTCAGATATGTTATAAAAGATATTCCCAATCTTCTAATGTAAAAGATCATATTAGGGTTCATACTGGAGAGAAACCATACCTTTGCCCAAAATGTCAGAAAACATTTGCATACTCTTCAGATCTGAAAAAACACTCTTGGACCCATACTGGAGAGAAACCGTTTAACTGCCAGATATGTCAAAAGAAATTTTCAATATCATCCAGTCTACAGAAACATGTCAGAATCCATACTGGAGAGAAACCATACCAATGTCAGATATGTAAACAGAGATATTCCCAACATTCCAGTCTAAAAGTTCATGCTAGAATCCATACTGGTGAAAAACCACATCGATGCCACTTATGCAGGAGGGCATTCACACAACTTTCTAATCTGCAGACTCACAGTAGAATTCATACTGGAGAGAAACCATTTCAGTGTAAGGTATGTAAAAAACTATTTTCTCATTCTTCGAATCTACGAGTCCATTTTAGAGTCCACACTGGAGACAAACCATATCGATGTCAGGTATGTCAGAAAATGTTTTTTGGTTCTTCTGGTCTACAAAAGCACGCTAGAATTCATACTGGAGATAAACCGTACCAATGCCAGTTATGCCAGAAAGCATTCGCAGAAAATTATTCTTTACGACTTCACAATAGAACCCATAACAGGTGAGAAAAAATTTCTATGTCGGATGTGCCAAAAACTATTGTCTAATTCTAGCAATCTACAAAAGCATATTGTAGTCCATAATGAAGAGAAACTATATCTGTGCCAGTTTTGTCAGAAATCATTTTTACAGTCTACAGATCTGAAAATCCACACGAGGCTCCATTTAAGAGAGAAACAATACCTGTGCGAGCTTTGCCTTAAAGCATTCGCATACCATAGTAAATTCAAGACTCATATGAGAACCCATACTGGAGAAAGGCCTTACCGATGCCAGATATGTCAAAAACGTTTCTTCGAATCATCAAGTCTAAAGAAACATGCTAGAGTTGAACATGGACATGAACCATACAAATGCCAACTATGTCCGACAGCTTTCGCATACCATTATTCTTTAAAGACTCACATGAGAACTCATACAGGAGATAGGCCTTACCAGTGCCAGTTATGCAAAAATCTTTTTTCCAAATCATCCAGTTTAAAACGTCATCAAAGAGTTCATACTGGAGAAAAACCATACCTTTGCCAGGTGTGTCAGAAAGCATTCTCAGGCAGTTCAGGCCTGAGAAGTCATGAACAAACCCACTCTGGAGTGAAACAATTTCTGTGTCAGGTTTGCAAAACGAAATTTTCCAGTTCTCCAAATCTACTAGGTCATATTAGAATCCATACTGGTGAAAGACCATATCAGTGTCAGTTATGCCAGAAATCATTCAAACAATATCCGGATCTACAGGGTCACAAAAGATCTCATACAGGAGAGAAACCATACCAATGTCAGATATGTAAACAAAGCTATTCACAATCTTCTCATCTTCAAGTACGTAGTAAAATCTACACTGGAGAGAAATACCAATGCCAGCTATGCTTGAAAGCATTCGTATACCCATCTAGTCTCAAGACCCACATGAGAATCCATACTGGAGAGACATATCAGTGTCCTCTATGCGTCAAAGCATTCGTATGCCCATCTGGGCTCAAGACTCACATGAGAATCCATACTGGAGAGAGACCTTTCCTATGCCAAACATGTGCAAAGAGTTTTTCCCATTTAACCAGTCTATGTGAGCATGTTAGAATTCATACAGGAGAGAAAGCTTACCTATGCCAAGTATGTAGAAAAAGTTTCAACCGCTCTTCTACTCTGAGAAGTCATGGAAGAATACATACCGGAGAGAAACCGTACAAATGTAATTTATGTGAGTTTAAAGCTAATCGGAAAGGCCATGTAAAGAGGCACATGAGAACACATACTGGAGAGAAACCATACCTTTGCCATCTATGTCAGAAAACATTCTCATGCAATTCAGATCTGAGAATTCATGTCAAAATCCACTATGGAGAGAAACCATACCTTTGCCAGGTAGATCTATGTCAGAAAACATTCTCAAGCACTTCAGATCTGAAAAGACATGAAAGAATTCACAAGGAGAGAAATCATTAGTGTTCGTAAAAAATCATTTTCGAAATTTACAAAATCATGTTAGAATCCGTACTTATTCCACAGAAAATTCTCGTGCAATTCTGTTATATATAGAGAAACAATTACATTATTCCCATGTGAGCTTGGTCTCATGTCCGAGAGAAGATGAAGCCAGTACCGGCCTTACCATTGTGCGAACCGTGCAATTGCACAGGGCCCGCAAATTAGGGGGCCCGCAAATGTCAGAAAATTAACATGAACACGACACCTTAATAATAATAGGCATATTATGGTTTCAATTAAATCTTCTCTTTTATCAAAAAGAAAAGTCAAATGGTACAAACTGAGTTTTATACAGCATTTTATGACATTTTCGGGTCCCTATTAGTGGGAAGACCCGAAAATCTCACAGTGAAACCTGTGATATTTTCGGGCCCCCTATAAGTGAAAGTGTCGAAAAAAATTAACACGAACAAGACAACCTTATAATAATGTTATGGTTTCAATTCGTGTTAATTTAATCTTCTCTTTTGTCAAAAAATAAAAGTCAAGGGGTCGTCCATTAATTATGTCAACACATTTTAGGCAGTTTTTGACCCCCTCCCCTTGTCAACAACTGTCAAACATTGATGGACCCCTAAAAAATTATGTCAACAATCGAAGAACCCCCCCTACAATAAAGAAACACAATGGCTCGATACATGTGGAATCATTTTTTTTTTATTTTTACACTGAAAATGCAGTCTTGAATTTCAAAATAATATTATATGAGTTTAGTTTATTACCACCTTTTTATTAGTATTAAACATTAATCACTTTATACATTTTTAGCATTACTTAATGTTTTCGCTACCATTTTGAATGGTCTGAGTTGATTGGAAAAAAAACTGTCTTTTGTACAATACAATACACAATACAACTGTAATGCAGTACAATGCAACTCTATGCCATAAAAAATTTCATTGGAAAAAATTTGTTGACGTCAAATTGTACCGACCCCCCCTCGACCCCCTTGTCAACAACTTTCCAAACCCTCCCCCTATTTTGTTGGCATAATTAATGGACGACCCCAAATGGTACCAAGCTGACACCATTTGACTTTTATATTTTGACATAATATTATATGTTGTCGCAAATGCGTCCAGAAATAGTCTACTTTGCCATACTTTGCATAAATTTTAAGTGAGAAACTTTAAATCTTGAATACTTGTGTCCGCGAGCAAAGCCTAGAAAAGGTAAGGGTCTGTGGTCCAAAAGTTTCAAAACCACTGTTTTACGCGACTGTGTTAATTATTTTATATTATTTCTTTTAGATTTTCGAGGATTTTATTTGCAGGGTTTATTATTTAGCACACATATGTGTGTACATATAAGTATAATGATTAGCAATGAAAAACAATTTTATTTTATTTTTAGGGTTTATTATTTAGCACACATAATATGTGTGCTAAATAATAAACCCTAAAAATAAAATACATATTATGTGTGTACATATACAATTATACATATAATGATTAGCAATGAAAAACAATTTGACTTGTGTCATGGGGGCCCGTACAGTTCACTCTGCACATGGTCCGCAATATACTAGGGCCGGCGCTGATGAAGCCCATGTGAGATTATTGTATATAGGTTTCAGAGGTAAATAATTCTGTAGAAGTCTTAGTTGTGTTATGTCATTGGAAAACACTTGCTCACTGTTCCAGTCTTAAAGGTCATCTGAACCTTATCTTTGCCATTAATCCCTTAAACTGTTCGATTTTCCAGTCAATGAAGTCGTGCTAAGATCGATACTGTAGCTCTTCCAGTGCTGGTTATGCCTTTCAGTATTCGCAAGGCTTACGCTCTGCAATTCACAAGGAAATGGAGTAATCGAAAATCAGATGTGCAATTTGTATAATCATGAGGATCATGTCAAAAGCCAGAAGAAGTTATATCTTTTGAGGATGTAAAGTTGTTTAAAGGAGGATTTTAGAGATGCTGAGT
The DNA here is from genome assembly GCA_020284085.1 of Aporrectodea caliginosa. Classification (NCBI taxonomy): domain Eukaryota; kingdom Metazoa; phylum Annelida; class Clitellata; order Crassiclitellata; family Lumbricidae; genus Aporrectodea; species Aporrectodea caliginosa. The sequence continues at coordinate 250,794 of JACEVL010000469.1, forward strand.
ATGTGTTCGTATATTTCGTATGATGAAGAATTGATGAAGCTGTTTTTGCGATAGATATCCTCCTACCAGTAGTTCTGACATATCAGAAAGAGAGTTTGCTAGGTGATTCAATGAGACGGAACTTTATTCTAACGGACAAGATTAAATTGATATACAGACTGGATTGTTCAGCAAAACGAAATGAAAAGTGGCAGGTTATGATATAGCAAGTTTACAACATACCATGATAATTGATGTTTTCTTCTGCACTCATTTCCCTTCTTTTGCACTTTAAACGTTTCAGTTGTTTTCGCCAAATCTAGAACTTAGAAAAGTTCATTATTTGTTTTTAATTTCCAAGTGGTTTAATTTCATTCACTTTTAGCACATTGAAATTATGAAAGTGGTCTAACATGACAATGATTCTTACAAAAACTTTCGGCACTGTTAAAAATATATAAACCAAGTTTTTGGATGGAAAAAGGATATTGGAAAATTATAAAAAAGTATTATTTTTAAAAATATGATAATCAGATTGATTGAACTGAATGAAGCATACTTATTCCAGGAGAACAATCTAAATCTCAACTAAATTCACATCTGCTGTCGACCAAAAGAACTTATTTGACAATCGAAGCAGCAGAAAATGGAAGTGTTGAGTTTCTCAATGCATTTTCAATGCAAAGAACTTCAATTATACGAAGAAACTGAATGTTCATGTTTGACCAAACACACTTTATGTCTTGTTCGCTATACTTCTGACATTTTATAAGATTTGTTGTTCAATTATGCGTGTGTCTAAATAGACACCTAGACTTATACTGAGCTAGTTCAGTTCGTCGTGATTATAGTGTTTGCAGTTTTATGTTTAAGAATCCTTCTTCCTGTTTCATCATTAGTTTTCACTAACTTACCAACATAAGTAGCGAACTCTGGATATCTCTGCTTGACAATACACGGTGGATTGTGTACATCTTGCATTTTGGAAACATTTTAAAATTAATTAAATATTTTGTGTCTGTCGAAGTAGGCTCTTAAACAAATGTGAACTTTTTTCAATTTGATGTGGTAATAAAGGATTCTTGTTCTACATGTTTTTATTGTTTACTCACTTAGCTCTACAGATAGGTAAATGCTTAGTTTGTGACTGTAGGGCTACGGTTAGTCACAAAACAATAGAAATGATTATTTCACAGACAATTCATTTAATCAATCCAGCTTCTATTTAAGCAAAAATTGATTTCATCAATACAGTAACACTCTTGATGAATAGTTCTTTGACGAAAAGACCTTTGTTGAACAGTCCCTTGATGAATCGTCCTTTGATGAACAGTCCGCATACCTATTGAAGATTTCAGGCGCTTACGAAACTGTGGAAGGGAAAACTGAGGAGTTCAAGCCGCAGTTCCAGAGAAAGTCGGTTCCATCTGTTGGACCCAGCATAGGCGAAGCTTCTGGACTGAGCGGTAGCATTACGCATACGAGGAACAGTCAGAAGTCCATGACTAGCAGAACGAAGGGTGCAACGATTTTGATGCAGAATTCCCCAATGTAATGTGGCGGACAGGCCACAAGGCAGAATGAATGATCTATAAATAGCTTAATAATATTGATTTTTCTGTTATACGGTGTTGCGCCTCGGAGTCGCTAGGTGGCGTGGCCGCATGTTACATACGTTCGATTCGAGTTTTAATAAATATAATTAAATTATACGGTCGCTTAATTTTGGCTATTTTATCGTTTTAATATATTAATTAAATAAAAGTACATCTTCCCACGTCCTATAGTTGATGACTAAAGATAGGCATCGCCTAAATTAAGCCTTAGAAGCTCTATCTCTTAGACACCTACCTTTTGTTAAGAACTTTGGTAAGGACGCATTTATAAGCGTTGAGAGCTACAGCATACATTGTCGATAGATGAATATAGGCTGCCTCACGGTGTTTTGCCTATAACGTAGAGTGGTGGTTCGTACTGCTCTACACATAGCGACACGGTTCTTTAGTGTCGTTGGTTACTGGAAAGTTACGGGCGCCTCCGCGTCCAAAATAAGACAAGTCTAATCTGTGCGCTCCCGTGTGACAGCCGCTCACGCGGTCCGGCCAGTGCCGGCTATCGCTGATCTGACGGGGTAGGGCCCATCACGTTGTTGATCGCGAGCCGGTCCGAGCTTGGATCGTGGTAGGCTAATCGGGGAAAGACCGATTGTGAGAATAAGGGCTCACAGGTCTATAACGGGGAAGGTGTCACCCCGTTGGTGTCGATCGGAAAGTACGCGGAAATACCGACAGGTCTGTAACGAAAAATCAAAGCCCGATTTCGCGTAAAGTGGGGAGATCGGGGAGAGACGCGGAAAACCAGTTAACGAAAAATCAAAGTCCGTTTCCGCGTAAAGTTCGGAGTACGTGAGTTACGGGAAAACCAGTTAACGGCGAGTGAAAAATCAAAGCTCGATTTCGCGTAAAGTGGGGAGATCGGGGAGAGACCGGGAAATCAGTTAACGAAAAAGTGCGTAAATACGGGGAAAATTCCCCGCTGGCCCGGTTCGACAAATACGGGGAGGGTGACCCCGTTGGTGACAGATAAATACGGGGAAAGCTCCCCGGAGTTACCGTTAGATAAATGCTGCACACCAGTGTGGTAAAGTACGGGGAAGATGGTGACCCCGTTGATACCGTTCGTAAAACAATTGCGGATCTACCCGCATATTCTTTTCAACTTGCGGGTCTACCGCACCTTTTCTACTTACGGGGTGTACCAAAAATCTCATTTCGCGGTTTCCCCGCGGATTATCTTTCTTCGCGTACCTAACGTCGGTCTTAGTTACTTCCGCGGTTTCCCCGTGGAATATCTTTCTTTTCGTACTTTCTCCCGCGGATTTCCCGCGGATTATTTTTCTTTGCGTATCTAGCGTCGTTCATAGTAACTTTCGCGGTTTTCTTGCGGATAATCTTTCTTTGCGTAGCCTACTTTACGTCGGTTGTACTTATTACCGCGGTTTCCCCGCGGTAAATATCTACTTGCGGGACTAGCCGCATTATCTTTATTCGCGGTTTCCCCGCGGTTTCTTTACTTGCGGAACTAACCGCATATCTCTCTGTTCGGGGAACTACCCGACAGATCTGACCGTGGTTCGTTCAGGTGTGAGAGACAGTACAATTCCCTAACAGGGAAGTAAATACACAGGTCTGTGAGAAACAAAGGGGTAACGTTAGTGACACTTGCCCCTGATTCCGGCAACGGAATCGAGTCCGAGGATTCAGAAACGAATCCTGTGAGTCCGTGCGCTCCCGGGCACAACCGTAACGCTCGCTATCTGATTCGGAAAGTTTGATTCAAGGGATACCTGAGGCGGAGTAAGGGCCCACTCTCGTTGGCAGGTCCCGGATCAGATTGTTTCGGATAGCGTGAAGAAAGGTTGTGTAAGACTTAAACCGGGGAAGGGTGTACTCGCGAGACACAGCGAGTCAACGCCCTTGGTGACGAGTACAAAACCCCAGGTAGAGAGATCAACGCAGACCAAGAAAGTGACCGATACGTGTACGTTCGGGTAGTCGGGTACCCACGTAGATACATATTTGCTTGTCGCAACACACAGCTCTGAGAACTGACTGAAGTGCGAGGCTGGGCCCCTCTCGTGCGTAGGTTGGAACGAAGTTCTGTGTGTAGATAGCGAAGGTTATAGAGAGAGGACCTTCACTATCAGAGTCCGTAGATACCCTACCAGTGTTTGTTTCTTTCAAAGCTGTATTCTTGCTGTGTTGGTCGTTCTTTGCCTTCACAGTGTGTGAGATCCTACTGGTGTCTTTCTTTTTCTTTCGAAGCAGAATTTATCACTGTGTTGTTCGTTCTTTGCCAACACAGAGGCCAGTGTATGTTTCTCTTGAGGTAGAATTATACTGTGTTGGTCTTTCTTTGCCTTCATTCTCAGAGTCCGTTGATACCTTATATCCTACGAAGCAGAATTTCTTACTGTGTTGGTCGATCTTTGCCTTCACAGTCTGTGAGATCTTACCGGTGTCTTTCTTCTTCTTTCGAAGCAGAATATATCTATGTGTTGGTCTTTATTTGCCAACACAGAGGCTAGTGTTTCTTTGTCTTTCGAAGCAGAATTGATCAGTGTTGGTCGTTCTTTGCCGACGCAGAGACGGGTAAGGGAACTTACTCCGTCAATTGTGGTGCATGACAATATACGTGGGAGGCCGCATGCCAAACACGGAAATGGACAGAGAGACACATGACGGTAGGAAGACGCGTTGCCCCATGGACAAATGTATAGGACGAGTTGACGTAGAGATTTGTCCCCAGTATGGTCTAGGGCTAGAAGACGTAGAGAGCTACTATCGGTAGTGTATAGGCCGAGTTGACATAGCGAAATGTTTCAAGTATTGTCTAGGACGACGCGATGTAGAGAGTTGTTACGGGTATTGTCTAGGGCGAAATGGCGTAGCGACTTGTCATAAGTATTCCTGGTCTCCGGAACGTAGAGAACGTTTGGTGTCCCTTATTATTGGCGATGGTTTAAGAGTCACGAGATGTAGAATGGTGAGTCGAAGTTCAGATCAGGCAGAGGGACGAGGAAGCGAGTAGTAAACACGAAGAGAAAGACTCGTGCTAGTAAAAGAACGAACCCTGTTCTGAGAGACGGCCATCCTCAGGACGTTGCCCATCCGACGACCGTGGAAGAAGCAGAGTCAAACCGAGATAAAGCTGTATAGTGTTACCTCTCTTGGAGAAGCGACCAATCCTAACCCCCCCTAATAGGAACGGTCACCCTGGGTAAAGATAGAGAACAGCCATTTTACGATGAAGATAGACAAGGCAGTGACTCGGGAGGCTCCAGACGGATAGTGGACTGGAGCCGACACCGTCCCGTGAGTAGAGAGGTAGCGTACGGGCGGCGGTCGCCACAGTAATATGGAGCAGAGCCAACAAGACAGTCGGGCAAAAGGGTCGGGATCTTCAGCTGAATAACGCTACTGGATTGGGAGTAGGGGTATGAAGTGTAAGTAACTTCACTTTTCTTAGTCGGCGCATATTATGACGGGTGAGGACAGCCAACTCCGTAACAGCTTATACTGACGCACGTCTTCCATTAAGACTACCACTAACAAAATATTGCCCGACTTAGGACGGTTGAAAAGAATTTGAAAATGGAAATTGCGAACACTGAAATGTAAGGAAACATGGTGCAGTCCGAAGTCACAAAAGAATTACTTTCATATCGCGTCTTTAAAATTTTGTGCGATGGCAGCCCACCTCCTCAAATGAAAATTTACTAAGCCTATTACATCATGATCTTCATAATGTACAGGATAGCAGTGTCATGTAGCCTACTGAACTTAAAATAAGTGCAGGTCATAGCGCAACAAAATTACAGCGCCGTAAGAAAAAACTGATGCAATGCGAAGTCACAAAAGCATGATATGACTTGTGTCCATTCTTTCCAAATGGGAACAACATGACATCCAGCGGCAGATCGATGAATCTCACAAATGTTTGGTCGTAGACGTTTGTTGTCCTTAGCGAGACACAGATGTTACAAAGATTTCTATCAGTTCACTCATTAAATTCTTTTGTTGCTATATTGGTAGAAGTTTGTTGCTTTTGAACTATGAAAATATAAAACAAATCAAATTTATTTGCCAAAACATCTTTATCATTGCTTCCGGTTAATAATGTGTGAAATTATCTTTTAATTACTCTGTAAGGTAGCCTACAGTGTGATAGTATAACTGTGTAGCATTTTCACTCAGTACGAAAACAGCAAGAGCATGGCCTTGATCATGTGCAAAATCAACGTCATCGGTTCAATAATAAACACAGGTCATTAGAATTAGAATGCCTATCTTGACATAATCATAGTGATAGACCTACCCTAATCAAACTAAAAATATTCTAAAAACGCAAAACAACTAAATGACCAAATGTAAAGTCAGTTTAGCCCTACAGCAATTTTCACTTGTAGGCTATGCGTGTGCTCATAGAATTCTGTACTTTGCATGTAAAACTGATAACCGTATATTCGTCTATGCATAGTACTCCATCCATACTTCTGTTTGTTTCGTTCACCAAATACTTTGCTTCGATCGTCGTGTGAGACGTCCTCAGATTTTCAGATACTTTCTTTTTCTCATTTCCAATGTTTTTTGCACTTTCCGTTTATCAAAACATGATATCGATATGGCATATCAAGATGCACATTTTCATATTTCAATGTGCTTTTTCTATCAAGAAATGTGAAATATTTTGTGCAAGAATTGCATGTTCTTCACTGTTTCCAACAATCTTTGAACACCTCAGACCACTTTCATTATTTCATCATAATAAAAGTGACGTCAACTTAACCAACTGAACGTAATAAGTAATAATTCTTTGAAACACTTGTGAGGCTTGCTTTTGCGAGAAATACTTACTAATTATGTATAAAATGCAACTGAAAGGAACAAATGACTGTCTACACATAATGTTACATTTTCAATATTACCACCCTTAGGTGCCACTTTTCATCTTCTCGTCTCCGTATCAATTCAGTCTTTCGTTAGAAAGAAATCGTTCTGACTATTTTGAATCATTATTCTCCAGCAAATAGTTTTACTGTGCCAAAGAATGTCAGTTGGAGAGATCTATGACTGTAACAATGCCTCATAAATTCTTTCAAATATGTAATCACATCATATTCTAAATCTATAATTTCTCACCAGAAATTATCTTTTTATCCACAACATTTTTCTCTTAAATGCATTTTTAAAAGATCCTCAAGATTTCTAGATTGTGACAATAATTTATTATAGGACTGAAATTATAAGCTTTCAATCCAGTATGATATTTCTTGAATTTGCAGAATATAATGACACGAAATACTTTCTGACATTACTGCCATGGGTTTTTTTTCTATTCAGTATGTATTTTAACATGATTTTTTAGATTGAAAGAACGGGTAAATTCTTTTTTACAAACCCGACAAACAAATGGTTTCTCTCCAGTATGGGTTCTTTCATGTCTCTTCAGATCTGAAGTGCATAAAAATGTTTTCTGACATACCTGACAAAGGTTTGATTTTTCTCCAGAATGAGTTTTCATGTGAGTCGTTAAACCAGAAGTCTGTGAAAAAGTTCTCGGGCATAACAGACACAGATAGGGTTTCTCTCCAGTATGGTTTCTGACATGATGTCGCAGAGAATAAGATTGGAAAAAACCTTTATTACATATTTGGCATTGGTGTGATTTCTCTCCAGTGTGGACTTTCATGTGATTTCTCAGATCGCAACCATTTGTATACAACTTCTGACAAAACTGGCACAGATAAGGCTTCTCTCCATTATGGATTCTAACATGACTCTTTAGACTTGAAGAATAAGCAAATGTTTTTTTACATAATAGGCATGAATATGGTTTCTCACCAGTATGTGTTCGTTGGTGAACTTCTACACCAGACTCACGTGAGAATAGTTTCTGGCAAAACTGGCATTGGTATGGCTTTTCTCCAGTGTGGATTCTAACATGATTTTGTAGTTTAGAAAAATGGGCAAATGTTCTTTTACACACCTGACACAGATGTGGTTTCTCTCCACTATGGGTTTTTTCGTGATTTCTCAGACTTGAAGAGTATGAGAATGCCTTCTGACATATCTTGCAGAGGTAAGGTTTCTCGCCGTAATGTGTTCTTATATGATCCTTTAAATGGCTGCTATTATTAGTTTTTAAATGACATAGCTGGCAATGGAAAGATTTCTGTCCAGTATGAAGTCTCGCGTGACTTCGTAGACAGATAGCTCTCGCAAATGTTTTGTCACATACTAGGCAATGGTAAGGTCTTTCTCCAGTATGGGTTCTCGTGTGGTCTCGTAGAGAAGAAGCATAAGAAAGACTCTTTTCACATATCACACAAAGGTACGGTTTCTCTCCAGTATGGATTTTCATATGTTCTCGTAGAGAAGAAGGATGGAAGAAATTCTTTTCGCATATCTGACACTGGTGCCGTTTCTCTCCAGTATGGATTTTCACGTGTTCTCGTAGAGAAGAAGCATAAGAAAAACGCTTTTCACATATCACACATTGGTACGGTTTCTCTCCAGTATGGATTTTTATGTGGTCTCGTAGAGAAGAAGGATGGGAGAAATTCTTTTCGCATATCTCACACTGGTACGGTTTCTCTCCTGTATGGATTTTCATGTGTTCTCGTAGAGAAGAAAGATGGGATAAATTCTTTTCGCATATCTGACACTGGTACGGTTTCTCATCAGAATGGATTCTCGTGTGATATTTGAGATCGCTAGAATGTGAAAATGATTTTTGACATATCTGACATAGAAATGGTTTCTCTCCAGTGTGAAATCTAACATGCGATTTTAGATTGGCCGACTGAGAAAATCTTTTTTGACATATGTGGCACTGAAATGGTCTCTCCCCGGTATGAGTTCTCTTGTGAACCTGCAGACTGGAATGTCGTGTGTATGATTTTATGCATAACTGGCATTGATATGGTTTCTCTCCAGTATGGATTCTAGTATGATCTTGTAGATTAATAGATTGGGAATATCTTTGTTTACATATCTGACACTGAAATGGTTTCTCTCCGGTGTGTGATCTCTTGTGAACTTGCAGATGAGACAGTTGTATAAATGATTTCTGGCATAATTGGCATCGATATGGTTTTTCTCCAGTATGGATTCTAACATGAGCTTGTAGACGGGAAGACTTGGAAAATCGTCTTTGACATACATGGCATTCAAATATCTTTTCTGCGCAATTGGTCCTAGTGTGTGCTTTCAAACCTGAAGGGTATGAGAATGCTTTTTGACACAACTGGCAAAAGTATGCTTTTTCTCCAGTATGGATTCGTATGTGACGCATTAGATAACAGAATTGCTTAAACATTTTCTTGCATATATCGCATTCGTATTTATTTTCGTTGTTGCAGCTTTTCTTGCTACTCTCCATCATAACTGAGTTTTCACGTAACTCGAGATTGTGCTTCTTTGCTTGTCCTGCATTGCCGATGATATGCGTAAGTGAGCGCTCGGAGTAAATGGTTTTCGGCATCATCAGAGAAGAGAAAGGTTTCTGAATCTGTGTCATATATTATATTTTGCAAGACTAGAGTTATAGTGCGAAATAGGATTTTATGAAAGCTAGAGGTGAAAAAATTGAATCTCCCTGTGTTTACTGTGGATTGGCATTTCTGACAAACTAACGGAAAAGAAACGTTATCATTTGTAAGCTGCTTAGCTAGCACAAAAAAGAAGTAGCCTACAACAACAGTAGCCTACTCAAGAAATCGTATTATTGAGAAACGGCGAAGCCGTTCTTAAATAAATGCAAATGCAGAATATTTAGAATGTTCGGAGGTATCACAGTCCATATGACGCTTTATTGTGCCGAACCTCGGCACGGGTTGGCGCCTTTTCGCCTGCTGGTATTCCTGCGCGGTTGGCGCCTTTCATGCTCCTGATGATATGTTAAGAAAGAGCGGGAATTATTGATCGATTTTCGTGGACCGCTTACGCGCCTTATTTATGCACGCAAACAGGCCCGCGAACCGTCGCAGCGTTAGGTGGGAAACCACCTCTATATAAGGCGGAGAGATGTTGCGTGCAGCGGAGCAGTTGACATCTGGTCGTCGAGAGAGAAGGACCTTCGCCTGCACTATGAGCTATGACAGTGTAGTTTTGGCGCGAAAAGGCTTCTGTGCGACTAAGGACCAGAGAGCGGGAAGATCGGAGCGACACACAAGGAGAGCAACTGTTCTTTGGTTTCGGTCGAGGGTTCGACGCCGAAGGTTGCAAGCTGTGGTGTTGAACAAGTCTTTCTTCCGGTGAGTGCTGTTGCTGGCACTGAAGAAGGAAAAGTCTTCTCGGTTTCTGTGGTATAGAGGTCAGACGTATAAGATACTTGTACTCTAGTTCGAATCCTAATGATTGTCTATGTAATTAATATTATTGATTAGTAACTTGTCTATGTTATTATTGTCGCTGATAAAAGTAATTGTGCAATTGAACTTTGAACATTAGTTTGATTACGCCACCAGAGGGCGCTGTATATGTCGCTGAATTGTTTGTGTTTTGACGATAATCATCATTAAATACATTGATAAGGCGCAAGATGAAACTTCTTTGCCTAGTGGTAGAGTAAGTGATGAACTATGGCAAAGCCTAGTTAGACGCCAGGAAGAACAAACGGCCATATTGAAATTAATAATGACCAAGTTACATTTACTGGAGACTAGAGGTCGCACTGATTATGATGTTGCGGAGGATAAGAACCCGGATGCATCGCCATGCATTGGTCTGCAGACAGCAGAAACCGCGTACAATAATTATTATGTCGGATGTTGATTCCCTGGTATGTAGTGAGAGCGACGCTACTCACCACTCGGTAGCACCGCTAGATGGAGGTCTTAGACGAAGTGCCCGCTTGCAACAATTGTTGAGGTCTAAAACAGATGTTGAAATATCGGCACCCCATATTTCTTCTTTCTCTCGGATCCCGGTTCGAATCTTGTCCCAAGATACTTTACCATATAACAAACTGCGGCAACATCACGATCGACCGCTAGAGGGCGGCACGGTCGCTACATTATTAGGCCTGTATAAATTGACTGGAATGCACTTAGTATTAGAGCATCTGGTACGTGTTTTTGCCCACAAATGAGCTAGAGAAGTTATCCGACGGTATGATAGAGTAGCCTAGGGTTTGCTGCTGGAACTGAATTGAAGAAAATTAGGATATACATTTAGAAGCACTTAGACGTCGAGATACCGTTGTGATACATGTAGATAACATTTAAAACTATAACTGTAGCTGGGTATTAAACTGTAGCGGGCCATTCAGGCGATCGATTCGATTGTGTAGTAATAGGGACTTCAAGCCATTTAATGATATAAAGTCTCGAACAGCACCCCGACATATACAAGATTTAATCTAATCTAATCCAAAGACATCAATTAATTATCGCTTCGAGTAAATCGCAATGGTCCGGTGGATTCAGACCAGGCATCTTCAATAGATTATGAGCCACTGAAGAAACCCGTTCTGTTTGCGGTATCATAAAGAAACCAGAGGCAGGGTGCGGTGAATAGGTGCAACTTGAAGAAATGCGTCCTAAGTTTCGCGTAAATTACATCAAATGGGAACAGAACGAACTGAATTGGAAAGTGAATTCTATAGCTTCCGCCCAGCGACCCAAAATATCAGAGCAAGAAACTGATCGAATGCAAGTATATTGTTGTGGGAGTAAGAATGGAATAGGGTTATATGTCAGTTGTTAAAATGCGATACTTTCAACTTTTCGATAGTCTCTGTTATAAAAACATTTTTTGCAAATTAGTTTATAACGGCAGCCCTACAATTTTGGTTTGAGGTTGAAGAGCAATGACCACAGTTATTTAAAATGGGTTTACAATTCTGTTGCTACCAATTGTTGAATTATGCAAGAAGTCCAAACTTCCAAATTCGAATATCTCTGAATACTAAAAACCCGAGATGTGCACCTTTGCTTGTCAGCCCTCGATATATTGTTTTTCTTTAGTAATTAGTAACTTATATTGTCTAATGCACAAGGCAAACACCGTTGGTGCAGCAAAACCAAGCCGTAATCAGATCAGTGTTCAGAAGATTAAGTCAGAGAGGCAGTCTACGGTGAATAATAAATTCGAGAGATGAAAGTAGGCCCTATGTTTAGCCGAAAACAAAATGAAAAAAGCAACCATGTACAATGGACACACAAAAGGAGAGAGCTTGAAACCTGGGATTCCAGATGCCACATATAGAAAATAATACGAAATTAGCGACCAATATATATTGCCGATGCAGACATTCATAGTGAGATCCTATTCCGGCCATGACATTGTGTTCCGGCGCAATATCTTGAACTGTTTAAAATAAAGGAAGAATGACGAAACCCCGCTCGGCTCATGTCCACTTCATCGTATCGACGACGGATACGCAAACGCTACATTGTGGCGTTCTTACGCAACTTTCGAAACCTTCTGATGAATAAGAATATTATTAGGCTCAGTGCAGTCTACTTAAGAAGGAAAAAAAGTGCAGGGGTCTGTGAAAATTGATCAATTATAATTATCACACAATGAAATATGGATGGATCCAGGGTTTGTCTTGTGACAACAAAGGTCGTTGACATCGACAGAAATTATTTTGGCATAATTATACAGCTCTGATACAATTAAATATGCAATTTCAAACTGTGAGAATTTTTAACGGTATTTGTAGCCTTACCTCCGAAAATGCCGCTGATTATATGATATTATTGACGTCATCGCAAAATTTACGTAAACACGGAGATTTTATATTTATGAAAGAGGGGTTTCCGTGGTGCGGCAAATTCTTGAATCGAGAACGGTTAAAATAAGAGAAGAAAGGTAGTTTTTAATACATTTAATTACATCAGGATATTAAATTACGCAAAACTAGGCCTAGTTATTTAGTTTTAAGGAATGATGATGATGATGATGATGATGATGATGATGATGATGATGATGATGATGATGATGATGATGATGATAATGACGAATAATAATAATAATAATAATAATATTAATAAATAATAATAATAATAATAATAATAATGGATCAAGGGTTTGTCTTGTGACAACAGCAGGGATCATATGTACCTCGGGGGGAAAAATAATAAGAAGAAGAGGATGAGAAGGAGGAGGAGGAGGAGGAGGAGGAAGAGGAGAAGGAGGAGAAGGAAGAAGGAGGAAGAAGAAGACGAAGAAGAAGAAGAGGAGGAAGAAGAAGAGGAAGAAGAAGAAGAAGAGGAAGAGAATGAGAATGAGAAAGAGGAAGAGGAAGAAGAAGAAGGTGGAGAAGGAGGAGAAGGAGGAGTGTAACGTGTCGACCCTTTACCAAATCGTAACCCTCCCTCGGGTCATCGGCCAGTCCACGCCGCTGTGTCGGAGCCTTCAGATAGGTCCTATCCCAGGAGCTAGGTAAGCCTCTATATTCCTTGTAACCTCTTGTGACCTTTCTGCCCTCTTATCAATCTGCCCTATCCCTACCAATAGGGTGGCTACCTCTAGGTCAGTAATTCCTTCGGGTTCTTCTATATTTGGTACCAAGATGCGCGAGTGTATGTCCACGGCTGCTGAGTTAAGAGCAACCATCCCACACTGGGATAATTTTGGGTGCGTTGTGGCCCCGAGCACAGTCTTGTGCTTACTTACTTGTGTATCTATTTTTAGATCTGCATGGGAAGGGAGCTGTCGGCCATCCAGAACTGGGTTTCGAACTCCTTCTTCAATTCTGCGGTCTGGGAGCTCAACACTACTCTCACTGACCAAGTCAAGAAGAGAATCTCCATATTTGCTTAGATATTTGCGTTTTAATTCAGGATTATTAACAATTATGTCTAACAATTCGTCAGAGTTGCGATGCATTGCAAGATCAGATGTCGCCATTAAAGACTGTTAAATTAAACAACTCAAGTTCACAGTTCGTGAGAATAAATCAAAAGAATGTCCACAAATACTAATTGTTTCTGTTTTCTTACTTATTTTTAAGTATTTCACAGTTAAATCTAGCTATCGACGGTTTCTTTGATAAAACTGAGCGTTACTTATCGCCAGTAATTTTCCTTACTTAAACTATGCACATTTTAATAGAACAGCTCTACCAGAATATATTGGAGGTTTCTAGCACTGAACCGGGTAAAACCGTATCGTAAAGAATCGAAATCTTATACTCCCTGTATCAATTGAAAGATCCCTTTTCCAGAAATTTATCAATATCTTCACAAATTATCGTTGCTTGCCAGACCAAAATGGCAGCCTTCAACAAGCAATTCGGAGCCCAAATTTGATCCGAATATTACATCCGTCCGAAAATGGTTTCCCTGCTTCATCCACGGTCACGTCGGCGTGTGAAGTAACCCTTATTTTCGGCCATTTACCAGTTTAAACACAATAAAACTTCATTTTATCACCGCTCTCATTGACATGTGATGCTCCACCATCACCGACAAAGCACAGAGAGAGTTATCTTTTCCGGAAGGAAGGCTATTTTTAGAAATCAAAGGTATCCTCTGCCATCAGACCTTATGTAGCGCATTTCTAACAAACCTGTGCCCACGAGTTCGGCACACTACCCCTTCCTCACTCAAAATTTCTACCGAAGGGAGAAATTTCGGTAACCGTACTAGGAACCTCCATGTTTACATAGTACACGTTGCTAAAAGACATTGTTACCATAACATCCAGAGTTATACTCAACCAGACATTAAAACAATTAGCGAACAGCCTTACCCTACCTTATCCAACACAGTAACTGTACAGAGCATGGACAAGTTTTCATCGGTAAATGAGATGCAACCAATCTTGGCAGATATCTTATAGACAGTAGAATAAAACAAATGCTTATCCAGTTTTAACCTTCACCTTTCCATGTAACATTAGTACAATATGTACAGTAGGTGTATAAAGCATCATAAGCATCAACCACAAAAACATTCAGTTAAACATACATGATTCCCAAAGATGTTATTCTATTCTCTAAACCTAACGGGACGTATAATCTCGCGTTTTGCTCTCGAGTTCGGTAGCACGATATGCTGACATTACGAGAGGAAGAAGCGAATCCCAACTCCGTTGATTTTGGGACACAACCTCCCCCACTGTCGAAGTCAGGGTACTGTGAAATCTTGCATTCCATTCGTGAAGAGAAAACGCAGCAGACCGTTCTAAGATTACTGGGCGTATTCTGGCTTTGTCTTCAGGCGACACATCTTTGGCTATCTGTTCCCATAGTGGTGCAAGTACATTCTCTGGTTTAACGTCTACTTGTGACGCGGAACCTTCTTTGACAGCTGAACAACTTGCTTCACGTTCAGTTGAACATTGATCTGACCAGAGCAGGACATCTTCGGTCGACCACGGTTGAAATTTGGCAGAAAGGTTCGGTAACACTGCGTAAGTTTCCAAGTCCATCTCTGACATTGCAGGAACTAGTACATCAGCAACAACAGCAATCCGGCGACATCGATTAGCCAGTCCAGTATTACTTCCGAACAATGGCAGGATATGATCTTGAATCTTTATCCAATGTTCTGCAAAGTTCCAAGTCACGGCGTGTTGTTCGAGCCATTTCAAACCAAAGATTAATTCTGACAACTGTTCAGTAACCAGGCAAGGAACTGTAAATTGAAATCCTTCCACCTCGCAATGAAGATTGACTATCTCCGTTCCGTTCGCGGCACGAAGAATTTATTGTGATGGAATAAGGTCTCTGCGATTAATAAGCGTGGCTGGGGCCAAACTCAGTTCACTGCCCGTATCGATTAACGCAGACAAAGACAATCCATTGATTTGGACCGGTAGGTATGCATTGGTACTGCCTTCCACATAGCGTACGTTGGATGGATCTGGCCCAACATCAGTCTGTGTTACACCGGTGTGCGTTTCTTCCCCATCGTCAAGATGTTGTGGACACCGACGAGCTATATGTCCAAGACCATTGCAGTTATAGCATCGAATCGATACCCGGTTACGGTTTTGATCACCTCTTCCACGTGTGTTTACAGGCTGAGCATCTGTAAGAAGTTCACGTCCGGCGGCTAAACCAGTCTCTTCTCGTTCTCTTCGATTGAAAGTTCGAGTCGTGGGACGATTTTCATTAATGCCCAATGTTCTTTCCAATTGATCAATCCGACGTCTTTGAGGTTCCAACTCGTCTCTCAACAGTCGACGGATTATGTCTTTGGACAACGGTTCTTCTTGTATGGCTTTTATTCTACCATAACGATGATCAGGAGTTTCTCCAGTGTCATTGTCTGCTTTCTGATAACATTCTAGTCTTAACGCCAACTTGTACGCATCATCCAAAGTAGACGGTTCACGAGAACCCTGTCTCTTAACGAGTCCACAAAGGCTCGTATGGCGATTGTCTCTCGATGATCTGAATGAGGTCCTGGATAAGCCATCGTGAGAAGCCTTCGAATGTCTTGGACCAGATTACTTAGATCCTCACCGTCTCTTTGTTTTCTTGCAGACAATTGAGCTTGGTATAAACTGGCTTGATTCTGGCTTCCATACCTGGCTCTTAGGATTTTGATCAGCTCTGACCATGAAGATATGTCACTGGTTTCACACTCCCACAAAATTTGACTTGCCGGTTCAACAAGTGCACACATGAGTTGGTTTAATTTCTCCTCATCTGTCCATTGGTTATGTTTTGAACAAATTTCAAAACGTCGAACGAACGCTTCGATCGGAGTTCGTCCACTGAACTGACCAACTTTGATCCACTGACGAGGCTTTTCAGCACTGGGTTTGTTTACCACTGACTTTTCTTTCTTGTCAGCAAAGGTTTCCGAAGAATCAGAACTGTACGGAGTGAACGGAGGAAGTCCATTTCCAGACAATACCGGTTTCTTTTCTGAAGCCGTCTCTTCGTTCACCAAAGTACTGTTCTTGTCATCAGACAGCATCTTGGTCTTTTGCGGTTGCAATGTTTCACCAATTGACATTGTTTGTAGTTCTTCACGAAGCAGTTGACGCAAGACAGAACGTAAACTTCCATCTTCTGGTTCTTTCTTTCCTTGTGATTCTTGACAATGACCTTTGAATTCTGCAGAAGACAACACTGTTTTGTTCAAATGAGATTCATCCACAAACCCAGACAACAAGGTTGTGTTTTGAATCACAGCCGTTCGATTACAGTCACTGTTTCTCTGACGTGTTACATCACGATCCAACTGTTCATTAGCCATCG
>JACEVL010000469.1:272500-460000 GCA_020284085.1 Aporrectodea caliginosa
TTGACCTGGAAAGAACATATAAAAACTATTTCTGACAAAATTGCTAAAAACATTGGTATTCTAACTCGAACTGCATACTTGTTGCCCTCCTGCATACGCCTAAAATTATATTAGGCCTACTCGTTGGTTTACCCCTATCTTACTTATTGCAATATGGTATGGGCATCCACTTATGACTCTAGACTACGGAGATTAATTCTATTGCAAAAACGTGCAGTTCGTATCATTATGGGAGTTCCAAGGTGCGTTCATTCTGGACCACTATTTACTAACTTGAAGCTACTTGAACTAGAGCAGATTCGAACATTACAAATTGGCCTATTTATGTACCGTTATGAACATGGTTTACTTCCAGCATGTTTTAAGGGATTTTTTCATCTAGGATCCGATGTTCATACTCACTACACCAGAAACTTTAACTCTTATCGCCCCATATATGCACACACCAATACTCGCTTAGGCCTATTTTCCATAAAATCTGTTGGCTCCACAACCTGGAACATGCTTCCCTCTCACATACGTTGTGCCCCGCACCTACGACACTTTAAAAAAATGCTGCATGCCTTCCTGATTAATGGAAATTAGCTTTAACCTACCCTGCCGGATATTCTTTTTCACTGTTAGTTAAGGTTTCCGTTTTTTCTTTATTTTCATACTGTTTTGAATTGTGTTTATCATGTAGGCCTACTGTGTACTATGTACTATACTGTTTGCATTACTGTAGGAAACTTGATGTTGCACTGTTTGTCAAGGATTTAGCTATCACTAATTCAAATTTCTGAAATGTTGTTCTAGGTGTCCCTAGTTAGCGGGATCTTGATCCCTTTTGGGACTCCTCTTGCGGCCAATCCTGATATTTTGTGTTAAATGTTATGTGATTTTTATTTGACATGGCTTCAATAAAAGAGTTTTGATTGATTGATTGATTGATTGTTTATCCAAAAAGTACAAAATGTACGCAATAATATACAATATTGCTAATTAATGGGTTCCGTTGTTAAAAGTGATGTAATTTCGAGGTGCATTCACATAATGCACAACTAAATATACCATTCTGTGCAGAAATGAATGCTAGAATCCAATGCTATATTACAAGTTATGATATGTAAAACCAAACACGAAATCCAGGGGGTGGTAACCACCACCCCTTGGTAGCCAGTGTTACAAAAAAAGCTTGGTAGCCCTAGGGTTAATGGCAAAATAATTTGAAATTATTTGAGTAGGTTACGCAGGCTTAGGCCTATCAGCAAGGACTCTATGTTAAAGGACTGGTTACTCGCTATAATATCGTGTACTTCCGGTTTAAGGCAACGAGCCTGGCGCCACCTGGCGATGCGGGTGTAAGGAGCGTCTTTGGACGTAAAAATGCATGGTGAACCCGATGTGTTGTTCAGCGATTAATTGCACGAATTTGAGGAAAACAAATCAGAATTATTTTTATTTCAGTTTCTAAGGAACGAAGAAAGGTAAATAATAATAAATGTAAAGATATTTTTAATGACTTTCAGTTAAATAATCTAAACTACGGAGATAGGCGTTTAGCATGGTAAACACGAGGTTCTACGCCTTTGTCGCTAGGTGGCCAGGCTCCATGAGCCGCCATTTTCTCTCCAACGCGCTTACATAAGGAGGTTCCAGTCCTGTGGTCCTTGGCCTATCAGATGTGTTATCTTTGAAGCTCATTTAAAACTGAATGACATCTCTTGCACACGATGAAATCTCCTTTTCACATCGTGGCCAGAACCAACGACCTCTTATTGGCCTATATAACGGCTAGAACTGTGCATGACGTCACTTTTAACGACATTGGTCGAGGTAAGCTTTCAAAGATACCAAAGATCTCGATAATTATGTCAGTTTCCGCAGATCTATCTACCTTTTGCTTCTCAGTAGAATGTCCTCGTGCAAAATTATCATTGGAAAATTGATTAACTTGCGCACTGGCATTATCTATTATATAACGTCTGTAACAGTGGCGGCGCCAGGATTTCCGGTTTGGGGGGCTGTAGCCCTAAGCCTTTCCTTTTCTCCCCTCCCTCTTTTCCCCTTCCTGTACCTCCATCCAGAGGCGCAACCACGGTCCAGAAGTTGGGGGGGACCTACTAGAATGTCTGAGGGGGGATTGCGAGCGCCGAAGGCGCGAAGCTGCGATTGCTGAAGGCAAGAAGCCCCTAACGACTAGGGGTATGGGGAGCGTCGTAAGCTCCCCATCGGGGTCTGGGGCGGAGCCCCAGAAACTGACGCAATTTTGAGCATTTCATGCCAAATGCAGTGCATTTTGGGCTCTAATTTACCTCAAATTTTTCACCGATGATTTCGATATAAAAGTACCTGAACCATCTAGATATGTGAAAAATATGACTTTATTATATGAATAAACTGAGATTTTAGGTTTTAGAAGAATACCACTCGCAGTCTCAGAAGTAAAAATTGAAATGTCCTCCTAGGCTTCTACCGCGAACCTTAGTAGAATTTTAAAGCGTGATAAGTAGGCTACAGATTTAGAGTGAAATTATACAGCAACATCCTGCACTGAATTCTTATAGACTCAGTTGAGTTTAGCCTTACTCTGTATTCTATCGGCCAGGTCCATCGATTTGTTAGGGGACGGACCTACTATAGAACGTTCGAGTGGGGGAAATTGCGAGTGCGGAAGGTGCACGTACAGCCGCGATTGCGGAAAGCAAGAAGCCCCTAACGACTATAGGGATACGGGGGAGCGTCGTAAGCTCCGCCAACGGGGTCTGGGGCGGAGCCCCAGACGACGACGACGACGCAATTTTGAGCATTTAATACCAAATGGAGTGCATTTTGGGCTCTTGTTTACCTCAAAATTTTCACAAGTTGGGGGGGCACCGTCCAAGCCTGCCCGAAAGTTGGGGGGACGCGTCCTATGCCTCCATCCCTTCCCTCTTCTATACCCGACACAAAACCTGCAGACAATTGAATCAATATACTGTACAGAAGTTTGAGCTCTATCACAAGAAAATCTTTAAGATGTTCCCAAATTACTTCTTTCATAGACCCTTACAGCTGTTACTGGGCATTTATTTGAAACAGGTTCTTGCAAGTTTACTATTCTCCACTTAGATTGATTGAAAACTATACAATAAACACGTTAAATCCTAATGTTTATTTCCTTGTAAAGCACAAATTTAATGTACATAAGCGACATAAAATCCCTAACAAGTTATTACAGCATTTTGCTACAGGAAAACTTTCAAACATGAATTTATTTGAACTGCAACTATGCCTCCTGTACAAACAACATGATGACAAACTTACATTCCCAATCACACTTTTTGTGTCTGAAATACTTCATGTTGGAATAAAGCCATCATGCAATACTACACCAAACCCATTAAAACATCAACATCATGAAGTTGAAAACACTTTACTTAAGAATTATTATCCATGGCAACACTTGGAAATTCTAGAAAAATAAAAATATAACAAAAAGCTAAAGATTAAAATAGGCCCTGTGAGTCTGTGACCCTGTCCATCATAATCAAGTAATATAATTGCCTCACTGCCTGAGATAGTTGATGATTTCGTTGCCGTTGGTCACTGTTCAGTTGGCTTATTATGAAGTAAGCATTGGCAGAGATTTCCCACTTTTTGTTTGGGGGCTGAGCCGCAGTTAGGGGGGGCTAAGCCCCCTAGCCCCCTGGCGCCGCCACTGGTCTGTAACGTGGTGAGATGTGGGTTTCCTCAAGTCTCAGTCTTGTAACCTTTGATGTCCATATTGTACATAATTGATTTACATTCTGTAACAGCCTTAAAATGAATCATGTATGCTGATGACACAAATATTTTTGCCTCCGGGCATAGTCCCTTTGTCTTAACTGAAACTCTAAATAATGCTTTAAGGCTGATAACCCATTGGTTTTCTGCCAGCTCGTTATCTTTCAATTTAGATAAGACTATTTTTTTATGATTTTGGTAATAAGGTGATTCCTGATAAGGAATTCAACATATTTCTAAATGATGTGCGACTCCTTCATGACCTATATGAAACGAAATAATCTGGTTGTTATAATTACTGATAAGCTTAAATGGAATAAACATGTGGATTTGATCGCCAAAGGTCTTTGGCATTTTTGGTAAGGTTTGGAGATAAACCCTTACTCTCCACATTAACACATAATATTATTGTTTATAATATTATCAGTAGCTCAAATTCATTCGCTTAATACTCGTGGGTCAAGTAAATATGTTGTCCCCTAGCCCATACTACTTGTCGATGTAATAGCTTCAGACTTCTTGGTCCTCAATTGTGATGAAATTAAGAGGGAAATAGTCTCTACACTAAAATACTATAAAAGGCATTGTTTAAAAAATATTCTAATGTTGATTTGTAAAAATTTGGTCAATATAATTATTTGTTAATGCTGACCCGTCTTCCACTATACCACACTGCATTTAGTACGTTAGCTTTACTTATCAGACTTATGATTATTATTAATTTTATTACTAAGTCATTATTGATATTGGTAGTATTGTGCTGTACTGCTGTTATTGTTAGTGTGGTTATTACTATTATTTAAGTTCTAATTAAGAAATAAATACATTTAAAATAATAATCAGGAAAGAGGGGTCAACCTTAGTATAAGTTAGTAACTTTCTTGGCTCCTGTTGCGCTGTACTTGCTGTTTCATGATTGTGATCTAAAACCTGTCCTGTGCAAAAAAAATCAATTTCAACCAAATTCAGTCTTGGCGTTTCTTCACTTTGGAATGCCATCTGCTCACTTCTGTCATACATCGCAGCTGTTCAGACAGTTTTTTGGGCGCTACGTTTGACTCAAACCTGTCTTTAATGAATACATTAGCTTTATAATTATGCATTTATATGCCCAATACCACTTCTTCTGAATTAGACCACACTCTCTTTCGTTCCTGATTTCTTTGAACAGTGTCTCGACTACTGCAACTTTCTTCTTTATGACATTTCGAAAGCTAACTTGATGAAGTTTCAAATATTCCAAAACACCTATGACTTCAAAATATGAGCATATATCAACACATTTGTTGCCCAAAGAAAAGTGAATAACTTTCAAGGCCGCGATGGCTGTAGGCCTATGTCTATACCAGACTCTGCATTTCCGTGAAATTGTGGCTTGAGAAAATGTGTTCAGAAATTTAAATGCATTTAAAATATTGAATTATTATTTCCTTCAGACGTTATAACTTCATGGATTCTACACTTGACTAAAATTGCAGTTTTAAGTCTTTCATAAATTTATCGATTAACAGCAGTGGCTTTATAAGACATCCATGACGGTTTGCTATAAACTAATTGAAACCTAATGACCTTGCTTTTTAATAACACTTTTAGCGTCATATAACTAGTATGTTATCTTTGCCGCTTTCAAGCTCTTCCGAATTAGTGAGAAGTACGTCATTTATTATATCTCCAGACGGTACATGTTAAATTTCAAGACTTGCAGTTTAATTAATGCAGGTCAATACGTTTTTTCTTGAAAGGTTCTGAATCAGAGAAACTATAAGGCCTATAACATCTTCATTTCCTTTATTGAAGTCGGAAAGCATTTATTCCAGTCGCTCACTTGGGAATTTCATCAAAAGTGCAAAACAAGAAACAATGCAAAGTTCCCAGCTATGTCATAATTCATTTGTGCCGATTAGTCACACGAAAGAAAAGAAGAAAATTCGCACCAAAGAAATGACATACAAATGCGATTCATGTGAGAAAGTATTTAATTACGCCAGTCACCTAAAAAGACACATGAGAATCCACACTGGTGAGAAACCATACCATTATCAGATGTACCAGTGTCAGATATGTAACAGGAGATATTCCCAATATTCCAATCTACAAGTTCATACTCGAATCCATACTGGTGAAAAACCACATCAATGCCATTTATGCCAGAAGGCATTCACACAACTTTCTAATCTGCAGGCTCACAGTAGAATTCATACTGGAGAGAAACCATTTCAGTGTGAGGTATGTAAAAAACTATTTTCTCATTCTTCGTATCTACGAGTCCATTTTAGAGTCCACACTGGAGACAAACCATATCAATGTCAGGTATGTCAGAAAAGGTTTTTCGGTTCTTCTGGTCTACGAAAGCATGCTAGAATTCATACTGGAGAAAAACCGTACCAATGCCAGCTATGCCAGAAATCATTCACACAACCTTCTCATCTACAGGATCACAAAAGAACACACACAGGAGAGAAACCATATCAATGTCAGATATGTAAACGAAGCTATTCCAAATCATCTCATCTAGGAGTACATAGTAAAATCCACACTGGAGAGAAATACCAATGCCAGTTATGCTCGAAAACATTCACACACCCATCTAGTGTCAAGACTCATATGAGAATCCATACTGGAGAGAAATATCAGTGCCAGCTATGCTTGAAAGCATTCGTTTGCCCATCTTTTCTCAGGACTCACTTGAGAATCCATACTGGAGAGAGACCTTTCTTATGCCAAACATGTGAAAAGAGTTTTCTCGATTCTGCCAGTCTAGCATATCATGTTAGAGTTCATACTGGAGAGAAGGCTTACCTATGCCAAGTTTGTAGAAAAAGTTTCACCCGTTCTTCCACTCTAAGAAGTCATGGAAGAATTCATACGGGAGAGAAACCGTATAAATGTAATTTATGTGAGTTTAAGACTAATCGGAAATTCCATGTAAAGACGCACATGAGAACACACACTGGAGAGAAACCATACCTTTGCCATCTATGTCAGAAAAAATTCTCATGCACTTCAAGTCTGAGAATTCATATCAAAATCCACTACGGAGAGAAACCATACCTTTGCCAGGAATGTCAGAAAACATTCTCACGCGCTTCAAATCTGAAAAAACATAGAAGAATTCATACGGAGAGAAACAATTAACAATTAGTGTCTGTTAAATAATCATTTTTGGAATCTACAAAATCATGCTGAAATTCATACATAAGCCACAGAACATTCTCGCGCAGTTCAGTTATGTAGATAAACAATAATATTATTTCCTTTTGAGCGTGGTCTCATGTCCGAGAGCAGATGAAGTCCATGTGGGATTAGTGTATGGGTTTCAGATGTAAATAATTCTGTGTAAGTCTTGCATGTGTTATATGTGATACTGCAATTGGAAAACGCTCTTTGTTTTAGTCTTAAAGGTCAGCTGTGATTCATCATAGATGAACCCGATCCTTGCCATTAATCCATGAAAATGTTCGCACGCCGTCGTTTTGGCGATTCATACGAGAAGTCGAGAACCGAATAAGGCAGTCTTCGGAAATCAAATGTGAAATATGTTATCTTGAGGAATATGTCAAAAGCCAGAGAAAGTTATATCCGTTGAAGGTATAAAGTAGGTTGAAGGAGGATTTTGCAGCTGCTGAATAAGTGTTCGTATATTCGTATGATGGCGAATTTATGAAGCTGTTGTTGCCATAGATATCTTCGTGACAGTAGTTCTGACATATCAAAAAAAGAGATTGCTAGGTGATTCAAGGCGACGGAACTTTTTGTTTCTAACGGAAAAAAGATTAAATTGATATGCAGATTGGATTGGTCAGCAAAACGAAATCGAAAAGTAACAGGTTATGATCACTGCAAGTTTGGAACATACCATGACAATTGATGTTTTCTTCTGCACTCATTTCCCTTCTGTTTCACTTTAAACGTTTCAGTAGTTTTCGCCAAATCGAGAACTTAGAAAAGTTTAAAAAAAATTATTTCCGAGTGGTTAGTTTCATTCACTGTTAGCATATTGAAATTATGAATGTGGTCTAACACGACAGTGAATCTTACAAAAAGTGAAGAGCTTTCGGCACAGTTAAAAAGATATAATTCAAGTTTCTGGATGGAAAAAGGATAATTGGAAAATTATAAAAAATTATTATCTTTAAAAATGTGATAGTCAGATTGAAATTAATGAAGCACACTTATTTCATGAGAACAATCGGAGTCTCAACCAAAATCACGACTGCTGTCGACCAAAAGAACTGATCTGAAAATATCTGATGATCGAAGCACCGGAAAATGGAAGTGTTGAGTTGCTCAATGCGTTTTAATGCGCATGATCGTCACATCATTTTTGTATTCAAAGCAAAGAAATTCAATTATCCGAAGGAACTGAATGTTCAAGTTTGACCAAACACACTTTAGGACTTGTTGGTCATGCTGCTGACATTAATTTTTATAGGCATTTGTAGTTCATTTATGCGTGTGTTTAAGTAGACACCTAAACTTATACTGAGCTATTTTAGTTCGTCGTGATTATTTTGTTTGCATTGTTTATATTTAAGGATCCTTCTTTAGTTTTCAATCATCTACCAACATAAATAGTTAACTCTTAATATTTCTGCTTGACGGTGCATTGTGTACGTATTGCATTTTGGAAACATTTGGACTTAATTAAAGTATTCTGTGTCTGTCTAAGTAGGCTCTTAAACTAATTTCAACTTTTTTCATTGTGATGTGGTCATAAAGGATTCTTGTTCGACGTGTTTTATTGTTTTACTCACTTATCTCTACAGATAGGTAAACGTGACTGTACGGTTAATGCAGTCACAAAGCAAAAGAAATGATAATTTCACACATAATCAACATTAATGTTTTAAAGTCTGCTACGATTTCATTCCCCCGACAAATCAAACTTTATTTGATCTTAATTGTTTATACTTGCATCACAACAAACCCTCAATAATCTGGCATCCATACACGGCCGCTGGTGGAAAGCGAGTCAGAAATATGTCTGCTACACTTCAGCGTGATTTTAAACTTGTTTTATATAAGTCGGTTGTCATAACGTTTTTAAATGGAGGCCTCTTGGACGCCCTCGCTTCGTATGGATAAGAACAGATGAACCTGACCTGATCCCAATAAACTTTGGTCTGCATACGGCCTGGAGAGGAGCCCAGAATAGAGACAGCTGCTGCGCGTCTTGAAAACGGCAACGCTTCAAGAAAAGCGTTGGTGATGATGATGATGATAACATAATATTGGTGGTGATGATGATGATGATGATAACATAATAATTATAGTCATGTAAGAAGCTGGTCGTCTTGTGTGCTTTCGCCTACGTAGCTCAATATGAATTGACAAAGAAAACATTGATAAGGATTGGCTGCTTAGTGCTTTCTAAACTTACCAAGTGTTCTTCATATAAAACTTATTGAAACACGCATTGAAACAAGAAACATCTCTTAACAGGGTTCCGCGACAACTCGTCTACCGACATTTCGCCTACAAGTGTATCTGCATCAATTACGGCTAATCAACAGAGGCCGCTTTCTTATAGTTTCGCTAAAACGTGCTGTATATTCTCAGGAATCCAGCATCTAATTATTGAAAAGATTATTTTCATCAATCAAACTTCTGTTGAATGGAAACTTAGTTTCACCCATGTAGGCTATCCAGCTTGGTATCCAGCTTCTACTTACGGGAAAATTATTTTGTTTGCGCTGATATTTGTTTCTTTAACATGGCGTAATTGAGACACTAGATTCCTCAGAAGAAAAAGCGGTACTTGTCGGTTTTACGACCCCCAAATATTCTTCATATCGTCACTTTAAAATGGAAGCTGGATTGATGAAAAAAATTGTTTCCCGATATGGAAGTGGGATTGATGAAAATATTCCTGTCTTTAAACAGAAGCTGGATTGATATAAATAATTTTTCCCGTAAATAGAAGCTGGATGGATGAAACTAAGTTTTCGATTGAATATATCCTGTATTTTAGCGTAGGCTATTAAATTTTTATTATTTATCGTGTCTGCCTGCGTAAATGGAAGTTCGATTGATGAAAATAATTCTTTGCGTAAATAGTAGTTGGATTGATGGATATGAGGAATTTTAAATCACGTAATATATGAAAAATTTTGGGGGTCGTTAAACCGACAAGTACCGAAAGAGCGTCGTCTTTCGCCACAATCAACATCAGTATTGCAAGAAACACGAAAAGATTGTCGGTAATAGGGCCTAGCTCAGCAGTTTGAAAGAAAAAACAAACTCAATTTCTTCACACAGTATCTGCCCTTTATTGTTTCCTTTTAGAGTAATTTTGGCATGGCAAAGAATTCATTGTAATACTTTCTATTGCGATTCTTGTGAAGTTTGGAAAACTGAACATCCTACTCCTTATCTTAACGTGTTACTGTGGTATACATCCAATGGCCAAAATAGCGTCTATGTAGCCTAATTGCGCCTCTGAGGGTTTCGTTATCGCAGTCTCGTACAGAGACTCGGTGTACGAGATTACGATTATGATTACTATTCTCAGGTGAAAAGATAATGTGTGAAATACTATAAATGTAGAACTGCAAGCGACAGAATGATGCATTGACTTGTTATGCTTCATTCAGAGGTCGTAAGACACATGAAGAATCGCTTTGAAACAGATTTGGAACGATTAATCATAAACTTACTCTGTCGCCTTTGTAGGTTCACCAAAATGTGTAAATGCATACCTGGGCTGAATGTAAAACAACATCTCAGATAAGTTATTACCGTCTTAAATGCATCCGTTGAATGGCAGGAACGATACCCAAACGAACACTGAAATATAATTATTCTCCATTTTAAAATGAATTTGAATTACCAAGAATCCATGATGTATATAAAAGAGCATTCTCATTTTCATTTTACACTTAAAATTTCCACATGTTTCAGTGACATGCATACACTGAACGTGATTCAGTGTAGAGCGGAGTGGTGTGCCAAATATGGCACTCGTATAATGCTGGGAACCCTATAAGGGAGCCCATAGGCCTTAATCACATGCTGGTGTGTTATCGAACCGAGTGCGCTTAGTAAAGTCGATCTGGATTTTCTGCTTGCCTGTATGATAGTGTAGTGGCTAGCGTGCTGGTCTGTCAATCCAGAGGTAGGGGTTCAAATCCCAACCAGGGCTAAAAGTTGAGTCGAGATCTCTGCTCCACCTGCGCCCCTGGCCCACTCAGCTATAATGAGTACACTGACCGTACACTGTCAGTGTATGAGGAGGTGATACGGCGAGAGAGAGGACTGGCCACCTGATCTCGTATGCTGAGGCTGAGAAAATGAAGAGGCTAACACTTCATACCCATGGCTGCCTCAGGTCTGACTTAGCTTAAGGGTCTGCAATTTTGATCATTATTAATAAATCCAAATTATAAGACCATTAATTATGTGACGTCATAGACTCATAATAATTGAAGTACGTCATAATTCGTGTTAAAGCTTCGTTTGATTTATGGCTTAATTCGAATATAATTTTAATTATTGTATTTCCTGCTGTTCGTCTTTAACTTTCGACTGAGACGTTTTGCTTTAGTAATAACACACAATTCTGCAATCGATTGGTGTTTCTTGCAATATTGACATTGACTGTGGCAAGAGGCAACGCTAAGCCTTGTTCTGCCGCGGATCTTAGTATTTTTCTTAGACATGGCGTCGACGAAACGTACATCAGATGAATCCGGTGAAGATGACGAGCAAACGAGCGAAGCCTCAAATCGTAAGTTAATGCGAAGAAGTTTTTATCTAACCTCGTCGTAATCGTAATCGTAAACTCCAAACTTCTAAAGCGCCACTGGAAAGCCAAGCGCAGGGCACCAGCTTATTCACGAGCGCTGCGTCTAGTCAGAAGGGTTGTCCAAAAGAGTAGTCCGAGGGAGGTCAGAGTCCGGTTTCCAGAGGATCAGAGGGGTAAGAGTAGCTGCTAAGGTGGGTGTCGTTTAGGTCGAGAGTTCGAAGGTACAGGGTCAGTTGAGTCGGGGTAAGAGTTTAATGACAACGTTATCATAACATCGAACATCTGTCGACTAGAATCGCCACCAAATAATTGTAATCCATTAGAAAGACAGGTTGATATCCGTTCGATTTAGGAAACCAGAAAAGACTGCGAGGTTGTGAAAGTTGAAGAGATGCGTCTTTAGTTTAGACCTTAATCGAATCAACAATTAACAGATCGATCTGAATTGGGCAGTTTCATAAAAGCTTCGGACCAGTGACCGAAAATGCCCGACAGCCCAGCACTGTTCGGGTGCGGGGCAAACGAAGATTCACAGCATCCAGTGCAATCTATCTTTATCTATATGTATGAGAGAGATATTTTGGTTAATTAAAATGCAGTACTTTGTGAACTGTAGGGCAGATTTTAGAATGGATTCTTTGCTCTAAGGGCAGCCAGTGCAATGAATGTAATATGGACCTGATGATTTTATGTTGATATGTATGAGTCCTTGTTATTGTTTGTTAAGAGAGATTTGAAATATTAGCAATGTAGATTTTCCTCTGAGAAGCGTTACAGTAGTCAGAGCTACTGAAAAATTAAACATTAGCCAGTGGGTCTAAGAGACAATGAACTGGAGAGACGGATGTCATGGACTGTCAAATGAAAACTGCGTTAAGTCAACGTGTTTATAAGCTATATTGTTATAGTTTTAATGTTACGCTTTACAGTTCTTTGTTTTTATTGATCCAATCATTTTTACACGCTGCACACTTGATGATGCTAATCAGAACCACGGAGCTTACTTTTACTTCGTATAAAAATTATGCAACTCAGTAGGCCTAACGTAAGCGTAAGCACGGAGGCGACCAGCTCTATGCACAGTTAGGCTATAGTATTATTGTATCGCCTCATAATAACTAAATTATAATATGCAATTATTGAGATTAATGATTATATTTCTGGGAATTTGCATTTATTTCTGTCGTAGCACTATTCCAACAGGAAGACGATGCTAAACGTGCGAAACTTTCCCCATTGAGTGACACAACGGTAAGCTACATTGCATTGAACATACAAACCGCAAAGCTTCTTTTGATGACACGTTTTCTAATGCTGTCTGTTATTTTCCGTGGAATTTCTTTAGTCAAATCGCTAATTTGTGCACTTAAGGATATATAAATATCTGTAACATTGTGCCTAATGCGTCACATCTTCACTGATTTTCAACAGAAAGTAGTTTCACTTTGCAGACATCTTACCAATTTCAGTGCTATTCTAGTGACCCCTTGTCAACAGCGAACTAAGAAGAAAGTGATGTGATGCTACTTCCTTTACGTCATCGTGTTTTAGTGGAGTTAACCTGCTAGAGTAGGCCTATGTTGATATTTAAAAGGTTCTTGTATTTCGATTGCTGCAGTGTTTACTCAATGGCTGAATTTTTCCCCACTTCGTTAATAATAGGCTGAAGTTATAGACTGAAGAAAACAAGTTTTATACAGGTGTTGTATCTGTTACGTTTCATCTGTAGCTGAATCATCTTCCGAACGAGATACTCCACTGTATCCTCGTTAGAGTCATAGCTATGGAAGTGAAGGGTTTGAAGATGTCCAAACGTGTGTGGAAAGCAAAAGCTGATCTTGCCATAAGCCGACTTGAAACTGTCTGTTCGCGTTGGAGCAGCGTCGTTTCGACCAACTACTTTCGAAATGAACTTCACGGAGCTCTTGACGAGACTGGTTAGTTCATGAAAATTCACAAACTAGCTTTAACTTCATGCTAATGATAAACTAAGAACTGTAACAGGAATTACAGTCAATTCTTAAAGTAAATCTTACGCTAACACTGAGGCATCATTGGGTTACAAGTATAAGTAACTTCAATTTTCTTAGAATGGGAAATCGGTATCTATGACGGTTGGGCAGTCAACTCATAAGCAGCTTTTACTCACGCACGGACGCTGATCTGCGCTTCCTTCACGATTTTGCCACGTGTCATTCGAGACAGCTTATGCTATTTAAAAACATGCTGACTTCATCTTCTCGGTATTATGCTTAAATGGAAAATGTCAAGGGCACACCAAGCCTTGTCAAAAACCCATGTTCTCAATGATTTAAAAAATCATTTGTACCGAAACTTTGCTGAGGTAGACTAAGAATCGTCAACCCTGAATTAAAATCCTTTGGTTGGGATCTGCATGTGTGCGAGAGTCCGCCAGTGTGGAATTTTCCAGTTATCCATAGTGAATTTTACTCTATGTAAGCTATAAAGTGGATCATTGTTATGACCTTTGTAGAAGTCAAACAAAGTTTCTGCATAAATTAATACATACACTAATATATACATACTTCTATACTTGCATTCATACACACATGCATTCAATTAAGAGCCTGGGTAAATATTTTCAGCTCATGAGACGATTCGCTTAGAAATTTTGCATGAGTCTCCGATCCAGTCAGCAATCCGCGCTATGACTACAATGAAGGATGAAATATTTATGCTCTGCAAGCCAGGTGGACAAGGCTGTCTTATTAACGTTTACGACCGCAACAAGATGAAAAAGGTGAAGGATGTCATCCCGCTACCAGGAATAAATCCGGTGTGCATGGCAGCTTGCAACGTGTCAAACTGCGTGTATGTCGGCCAACGAAACAAAAACTGCCGTCACCTTTCAGTCCTACGCATTTCGAAATATGACCAACAGTTTCACATATCGCCATGGGTAGGCCCAACTGATTACAGCCAGCAAGTTGCTCCTGTATCCGTCACTGCCAATGGTAGCGTAATAATCCTTTCAGAGGAGCAAGAAGAGGATTCCTACCTGCTAAGCATATATAGTGCGAGTGGTTCCTTGCAGCATGAAATGCTGTTGTACTTGTCCAAGGATGTTGATGTGTTCAGGTGCGTGTTCGACGTAATTCAAAGATCAAATGGAAACTTGGTATTGTCTTCTTCTGACGACCGAACATGTCAGAGAAAATTACTGGAGATCGATACGAGTGGAAACGTTGTGCGCCAATATCAGTCAGCACTCGGTGGAGATAGTTGTGTGAATTTCGCAGATACTTATGGTAGAATTATGATTACTGATCCCCTCGGAGGAATGGAGCTTTTAGATGTTGAATTCAATGTCTTGGATTTTGCTGGTCCGCAGAAGTATGAAAAAAAGTTGCGATGTCACTCCTATGTGCACTACAATAGCGAGAGGAATGAGGTAATGTGCATATCAGTAACTACTGGTTCTTCGAACAACGGTCTCTTGACCATCTTCCGTTTCACAGAAGAATAAGCCACCCCAAAGGATGCTAACAACGAGGACAATTTGTATTACGTTATTTTGATATTTCTGGTTATAGTCGTTCCATGGCTACTATTATCTGCAGTTTTAAATAACTGAACTGTGTTTAAAGACCTATTAGACATGCGTTGAAAAATCGTTTACATAATTTGCATAACTTTATAAAATAAATCGTTCTTCTTTCATTTGTGCATTTTATCTTAAGAAATATCTTACCTCCGTTGACATTTTATTAAAAATATGTTCCCCAGATATACAATAAAGCCTCTCATTCAAGTCTTTGGTTGCATATATAATTTTTTGTTTATTTGTTTGAAACTAGCTGAACCGACCTAAAAATTAGAAAGGGTACGTTCGGTAAATATTTCATATAACTTCAGTGTTTCGCGGGTTTATAGTAGGACAACCAAATATATATGTAGGCAGTGGCGACGCCAGAGGGGTAGCCCCCTAACTGCTGCTCAGCCCTTCCAAAAAAGTTGGAAATCACTGCAAATCACAGGTAGGAGGGGACAAAAGGGAAGAACTTGGAGCTTTAGCCCCCCAAACCTGAAATCCTGGCGCCTCCACCGTTGATAATGTAGGCCTCTCTCTGTCGATCTGTCTGTCTCTGTCTGTCTGTCTCTGTCTGTCTGTCTGTCTGTCTCTGTCTGTCTGTATGTCTGTCTGTTTCTCTCTGTATATATATATTCTCTGAAATATGGTTTAGATAAACAAACTACGTCCTATTGCAAGTCTGCATACTTTCAAAGTTCGTTGAGGATTACGAGTTCATCTGAAAGAAACCGTGCTAAGATAAGTAGAACCCAGCCTGCAGCGGATTCCCATTGATAGTTGATTTGTTCGAAATCCAGGAAATCGCTTCGGATAATTATCTCGAACATGTGTCAGTGTAACGGCTTTGCATGCATGTGCAACATAGATGCATAACTTGATGATTATGGCAGAGCATAATTACATAGCGGTTCAAGAAAAACACTGCGACAAAAAAGTTGTCACTACTAAGTAGGGCACATCTAATAAGGGATATCGAAGTAGGAAGACCTAATAATTAGCTTATAGGCGATCATTCCAATCTCTTTATCATCAGCAGGATTAAGACAAATATCAGAATGGTATTGTTCATGAGTATTGTCAGCTTATGTCAGCGTATTTTCCGAATTCGCTGTATTGGACGATAAGTAGAAAAGTTGCATTAGCATGAACAGAACACGCCTGCTAGCTTGACCTATGCTATAGTTTCTATGTGTGTGATAGTTTTCTGATGACCGTGGTGCAACGTCGTCAAGAAGATGGGGTTGTAATTCCCGCCGTTGCAGAAATGTATCTTAAAAATTCAGTTCCTTTTCCCGCCCGCAGGCAATTGAGCTACAGAGAGTACATTGTTTACAAACCCGTCAGTGAGAAGAGTAAGCATTGAGGGAATTGTCTTGGCACCCATGCATGCAGAGAATGCAGTAGAACTATAGGCTACTGTAATTACAATTTCATGGAATACAATTTCTCGGAATCCAATTTAATGGAATCTGCATTTGTAGACCGCAATTCCATTTTCAGGTCTTCGTATATCGTGTGAATGAAATGTGGAACTTATTTGATACTAGGGAAGCTTACTCATTTCACGGACTAATCAGTGCTATCTATAGCTTTCTGTGAACTTCTGTGAACTGAGGGGTTTATGTGAATGGTAGTACTGCGGAACGAAGAGCAGAAGATCAGCATCGATACGTGATCGATTCCACTACCCTCCCAAATGTCGACTCAGCCTTTCATTCGCCAGGTGGTGTTGGTAAGAGAAGTAATTTAGCAGAGAACGAAAGACCTCAAGTGCCAGGACAAAAGATCAGTGACGTAACACACAGACAGAAAGACAAAAGAAAATATCGCGAGCGCCAAAGGGACTTACCACAAAATTTAGTGATATTTGTACAAGATAAAACTAGCGACCGCTTACAATTTCTACCGTGGAAATACATGAACGAATATTTATTTCTTGTTCAAAGTTGACTATTACCATCATTTATATTACTATCATTACTGCTACTACAACTACTACCATTGCTTCTACTACAACTATATTACTGCTACTACTATTACAACAAATACTAGGCTACTGCTGCTGCTAATACTACTACAACAGTACTACATGTACCACTTCTACTACTAGGCCTACTAATACTAAAACAAAACAATAATTTGTAGGTGAACAGTCATGCGTCATGGTAAACGCTGGAATTCTCTGCCATAACTAAAGTAAGTCGTGTAGAAACCGCTTAGCCTCTCCTCTGCTCATATTTCAATGAATTGATCCGATGAGATCCTTTCATTAGATGTCACGCCATTTAAGGTCTCATGTAAGGACCGTGCAAGAGGAGTCTTGTACGTCGTCTGTGCTTACGGATGCATCAATGTAAGCAAACTAAGCATAATACATCAGAACCAAATTAGCCAATGCTATATTATTCCCACAAAATAGACGACACGTATCAGACATGTAGCATTATCTGCACACATGAATGTCGTCGTCGCCGCGGTGTACCCGCGCCCCAAATCAGTGATTGTGCGTACGCAGTGTGCAAAAAAGCGGCCCAGAAACTGCGTCATGTTAGCCTCTCCTGCGTCATAGTGGGACTGGTGTCCAAACTGTGCAGTTCGAGTCTATGATCATTATCGATATCCGTACAAACCAGGAAGGGGCGAAGCAGTACATGGTCATCCGCCAATTTAAACAGAATTTCCAAAACTGATTGCTGTCGAAGCTTTTGTATCAACAAAGGCCTATGACACTGGGTCAGTGGATAAAACAAAGCTTTATAGTTATATAATTAGCACATAATATTTCAGTATAGTTCAAGCATAAACGAAAAACCTTTCCAATTACTGTAAACCGTCATTCTGGCATGCTATGACATTCTCTCAAAAGTAACCATCACAACAACAAACAGTAAAAAATTAAATCAATGCAGCAATAAGCAGTCATCATCAGAAATTATGAACCAAAATTTAATACAATAAAATAACAAAAATGAATATAATTATTGAAATTAATCAATGTTATGCTATGAAAAAACTTCGAGGTGTTTCCTTCAAAACTCGGCACTTTTTAATTTCTTATAAATGAAAATAAACAGTAATTTTAACTTTTCAACGAGTTTCTCGTCGTGACAAAAAAACCCAGAATAAGTAGATAAAAAATTTATTCGGTGGAATATTTCCATGGTTGGAACAGAGTTCTCTCAGTTCTTACTTCATTTCAAACAAAACCACTGAATATCCCACATCCCCAAGGTCACATCATAAACGGTTATCATTCTCAACTGATATCACGGTTGAAAAAGATGCTGTAGCCAGTCACAAACCTTCTTGAAAAGGCCGTAAACATAGCGATGATGAGCATTGTATGCATAAATCACACGAGGTAATGCTGGCGCCATTTAATTAGGCACATCTGATAATAGGGTCGCTAAATGCCTATGTGAATCAGATAATGTGTGCCCTAGCATGCCACCTTAGGTGCCTGTTAAGTGAGTCTTTCCTTCCTAAAGCTTTGCTACATAAATGGCATATGTATGGCTTTTCTCCTGTGTGCGCTTTCATGTGTTTTATTAGACTGTTAGACTGCGTGAATAATTTCATACATAGTTGGCACATGTATGGTTTATCTCCAGTATGGGTTCTCATGTGTTTCATCACAACACTACCTTCAGCAAATGATTTCAGACATAGCTCGCATTTGTAAGGTTTTTCTCCAGTATGGGTTCTCATGTGTTTCTTCACAGTACTACTTTCAGCAAATGATCTTCGACATATCTGGCAATTGTTTGTTTTTTCTCCAGTATGGGTTCTCATGTGACAATTATGAGTCTTAATTATTGCAAATGATTTCGGACAGAGCTGGCATTTGTATGGTTTTTCTCCAGTATGGGTTCTTAGATGACAATTCACCTGCTGACTTAGGGCAAACGTTTTCTGACATTGCTGGCATTTGTAAGGTTTTTCTCCAGTATGGGTTCGCATGTGATTCTTCAGAGTACTGACATCAGCAAATGACTTCGGACATGATTCGCAATTATATGGTTTTTCTCCAGTATGGGTTCTCAGATGACGATTGAGAATACAACTATTGGCAAATGATTGATGACAAAAGTGGCATTTGTATGGTTTTTCGCCAGTATGGGTTCTCATATGATGATTCAGCTGACTACTTTGGACAAACGTTTTCTGACATAGCTGACATTTGTAAGGTTTTTCTCCAGTGTGGGTTCTTATGTGAAGATTCAAAGGACTATCTGTGGTAAATGATTTCTGACATAAATGACAATTGTATGGTTTATCTCCATTATGGGTTCTCATGTGATTCTTCAGAGTACCTCCTTCGACATATGAATTCTGACACAGCTGGTCCATGTAGCGTTTTTCTCCTCTGTTACTGCTTTTCATGTGGTCTTTGTAAGAACAGTCCCCCATAAATGATTTCTGACTTAAAATACAGGTTTAGGGATTTTCTCTTGTATGAGTTTTCATGTGCCACTTTATACTCTGCAAATGACTTCAGGCATAACTGACTTTATGGGTTTTCATGTTTCTCGTCACGTTAGAACTACGTGTAGATTAGTTCTGGCAAAAACTGCATTTGTATGCTATTCTCTAGTAGACCTATGGGGTCGATTGTCTGCCTTTGCAATCCAATCCTCTGCAAATGACTTCAGAGTTGTCATGAAAGCAATAATTAATTATTTATTTCCGATGACGGGACTTATACCGTAACGGGTCTCTAAAAGAACAAAATATATGCCATGTAACATTTGAGGCGAAAGTGTATTTAAGCGTAATTAATTACTGGTCACTTCAGTGTGTTTCAGCGGTGGTCGAATACAAGTTGGATTGACGAAAATAAATCTTGCTAAATAGAAGTTGGATTGGTGAAACATAATTCTTAGTTAAAATTTAATAGACGTTGTATTAATGACAAATAATTCCTGCTTAAATAGAAGCTGGATTGATGCAACGATTTCTTGCCTAAATCGAAGCATGAGCGATGAATGGATTCTCGCCAAAGTAGAAGTTGGATTGATGAAAAATAATAATGCTACAACGGGCGAATAATTAAATACGCTAAAAAAACTTGTGGTTATCCCGTAGTTTAGGTTGGTAAATTATTTGAATATCATCAATGCCGTACTTCACTTTGGTGACTAAGCACTCTACCTATGCCCATTATAACAATCATCAATCCCACTACCATTTCTAGAAACAATTTTTTCATCAATCCAGCTTCCATTTTAATTTGACAATGTAAAATAATTTACCAACCCAAACTACGAGTCTACCAAACTTTTACCACATTTGAATTGAATTCATACATATGCACGCGATGCTTAGCTAATCGAATCACATTAACTTTCACTGTACTTGTTTCTAGTAAAATATATTCTCCATGTATTCCAGGGGCTGACAGTTTTATTTTAAACAGAGAAGGAATGTTGGCCTTGCTCTGCCCGACGAATAGCAAACGGTACAATATTTAGTTCGTTCGTAAGTTCGGAAAATCTCTGCTCAATTAAGTGTACATTTTAACGAAAATTAACTGATAGATCTGTAGCATAATTATGGTTAATTTCTCGAACGGTAACTTACATGACTGTAATTTGTCAACGGTAGATTCCTAAGAATAGGTATAGGGGAAGAATGACCAGTCAGCCTAGCGCCTGTTAATCATGCGACCGGGAATTCTGGGATATGCTGGTGGACAACAACACTGTAGCGCACGCTTGCAAAAAGATGATAAACTTAGAACGTGTAATTATTGCAAGAAGTAAAATTTATCCTGTTGAATAATGATAAATTAGTTAAATAACAATTACCTAAATAACAATTAGTTGAATAACAATGCCAAAATTAAAATTTTAAAGTAATTAAGTAAGTTTGTATGCTCTTTATTGTGCCAGCTGGAAACCGCATTCCGGTGTACATATATCCTATATTATAGTAAACAATCGACGGTCAGCTATGAATATAGCATTACGCCTATAACTATAAAGTTTTTTCCATGTTATGATCAGCTAACAAGTTAGATACTAATGGAGAACATGGTCCGGGTTTCCCAGAACCGCCGAAAACAGGCAGGTGTCGGCTTTTAGGCATAGGGCATAGGCCTAGTTGTTCAAAGGTTGGGCTGTCACCGGTAGGCCTATCGCTGACGGATCAGTCTGTTCGTTACAGACTGGAGCATTCCCTTCTCCTGGCTGGAAAGTCCCACCATCCTGGAATAGTATACAGCAGACGGGCCACCGTGTTCGCCTCACCACACTGTGTAGCCCAGGGGCAGATAGCCTAGACCATGGCAGTATGCTCAGGGCATACATAGATTATCTAGCCCTGCAGCATATTTGGGATGTGCATCTCAAAACT
The DNA here is from genome assembly GCA_020284085.1 of Aporrectodea caliginosa. Classification (NCBI taxonomy): domain Eukaryota; kingdom Metazoa; phylum Annelida; class Clitellata; order Crassiclitellata; family Lumbricidae; genus Aporrectodea; species Aporrectodea caliginosa. The sequence continues at coordinate 293,896 of JACEVL010000469.1, forward strand.
TAGAGTTTGAGAGAGCATACCCCTTAGTACCTTCATGGTGTGTACTCTGGTCACTCCCAGGGTGGCAGCTGAGGCTGACACCCTCTTCTCCCAATCCCTCAAGATTACAATCATCTCTTGCGTCTTTTTATGGTTTAGTTTTAGGTTGCATGCTTTTCATTCATTCATTCATTCATTCATTCATTCAGAGCATTTATATAGCACCCCTTCCAGAAGCTACTCAGGAGCCCGGGCGCCCAGCCATGACTAAAGAAGACTTGTGGGTCTCATAGATGGCCATTTGTCACATGTTCCAGCTCGGTTGAAACAGTGGCACCATTAAAAGAGATTAGAAGATCATATGGGATTATGGGAATATATTGTCTCATGATTATGTGGGATGCTGCCGAGAGTGGTTGAACTCAATTGAAGTGGTGTAATTAGAATGTGTAATTGAAAGGAGTAAAATTTATCCTGCTGATATTGATAAATTATCAATGAATCAAATCAAATAATCAAAATATACTTTATTTTTCACCAAGCGTTAAACAAGAACACAATTTACATATTATCTACAAACGGTGACAAAAGGGAACCCAAAGGGACGAACCATTCCACTAACAGGGTCGCCTAATTACACAACTACTGTAATATCAGACCAGTTGTCGAGTGGCATTTAACAACACAAACCATAATTAATACTTAATAACAAACTTTTGTACAGTAAGCTAGAGAGTGAATTTAAAAGTACAAACGCATTGCTTGATCTCTGTCAGAACCTTTTTTCAGAATTTTATTATGAAAGAGAACCAGAGGATAAGAACGTCCTATGAGTTTAAGTTTTAAGGCAAAAGAAGACCTTTAATCTGCTTTTACATGGATTCAAGTTTGGCATTAGTTAAATAACAATGCCACGACTAAAATTTAAATACAATACAAATGAAAATTTATAACGCGCTTTAACAAGGCAGGTCTTGAACGAGAGCGCGATTCACTACAACGACGAAAGAATGTGTGAGTCCTGTTTAGGCTGCAGTCTAGCAGAACACCAAGGTCGCCAATTACGGTACATCGGTTGGTAGAATAGCGCAGTTTGACACGAGACTAAGAGTGTTTGTTTATCATCGTCCAGTCGGCTTCGACGGTCAACTAGATGAGTTCGATTTTGGTGGCATATAATGTAGTCTGGTAACAACACTACTTGTGAATGACACGTGCCATCTTTTTCTGGTTTTTCTTATTTCTCGGAGACAGCTCCCTGTTGTAGAATTTCACATAATAATATATTCTTGTGATCACAAAGTTTCTGGCCAGACTATCCTGTAAGTGAAGTGCATGTTCTGCATGAAGTGAAAAAAGGAATGAAAAGTTGCATTGGTTGTTGATTGTGTTCATTATCATTTGTGCAATCCCTGCCACTCCTTCTAAGCAGTTCTTGATATTTTGCTGAAATATGACTTCCATTTCATGCACTAGTGATTGAACTAGTGAAGTGGGTTGAAGCAATTTACTGTCACTCGTATACTTCTTTGCCTCTATGCAACTACCATGATGTGACATCAGTGAATTCTCTGCGATGCAAAGTGAGGCTTCACATTCATTACACAGGCGTGACTTCCGAAAGAAATAGGCAATTGGTTGTTTCCACTTGGTAGCGATTCCACGAACAACAAACACCATCACTTGATTCACTGGTTTTCCAGCCATGATGCCATATACCACATCTCTGTGGCGATCATAGTCCAGGTGCTGTTTGAGCGACATCTCGTCAAAAACAAGACAGCAGTTTCTGTCTTTAGGATTCATTGCTTCTACACGTAACTTTAAAAGTGTCAACACCCGTTCTGAAAATCCAGTATGCAAGTCACCATATGCTCGTGACAGGAAAAGGAGTAACGTGGTTCTACTTGGTAATGAAAAGACGTTTCGTAAAGAGTTGAATGCTTGTGGGCTATGGAACATTATGCGTAATGCTAAAAGTTTGTCTGCTGTAGTCCAACGTTTTCCTCTTTTAGTTCTTCGACTCATTTTCAGTTGACTCTGAAAGAATTTGATTTGATCAGGTGACAAGTATTTCTGGGAAAGATGCAGGATATGTTCAATTGACCCATCACACGGTTGTTCACTACGTTCTTTTGATTTCAATTTTAATTTTCGTACCTGTTTACGTAGCCTACAGATCTTTACCCTTGCTGCTAGTAGAGCATTTCGTGCGTGTATCTTTTTCCCGTCACATCCTACATCAGATACTGAATTGTTAAGAAGACTACCTGAAGCGAGTGTATCATCAGGATTTTCTCTAAACTTTTTCGTGGGAGGAGTGAACAGACGTTCTGCTGGCGCTTTTCTTTTCAAGGCTACACGAGCTGGAGGGTTAGGGACGTCAAAAATAGTTGGGACAGCTGCCAAAATAAGCCTCTTGCCTCCAATGTTTGTGGCATAGTACATGGTTTCTTCAAAGTGGTTGCTACAGAGGCGAAAATTTTTATTCAATTCAGTGGAACTTTTGCCATCAAGATCTTTTCTTCGGCAGTTCACAACCCATCTTTTGCATCTGTAATGTAAACAGCAAAAACCACATAGGCCTAAGCACAAGCTAAGTAAGCATTAATACAATACAATACAACTTGCATTTGTAACATCCTTAATAAAACAAAGTAGTACTCAAATGGAGTGTTACAATGAAAACTTGATATCTGAAAAGCAAACTTGCAACTGATCCTGAAAGCAGACATGGAAGCTTAAATTGCAGAGCCGCTATAACTGTCTTTAGGCTGTATTATCTATCTATCTATCTATGAATTGTATATAGCACCCCTTCAAGATAACTACTCAGAGGCGCTCCCGACCCAGAACGAAAGTCAGAGGGGCAGCCATTCCAAAGAGGAGGACCTATGATCGAGAAAGCCCGATGCTGTCTAGTGGCAGAGCAATGATGTAGGCTACCACTACATGGTAGCCTAGGTCACTGAAGTGGCACAAAGGGTCAGAGGTACACTACTCACTGAAAAGACAGTAGACTTAACCAACATTATGCTGAAACAACATTCGATATATACAGTGATGTCAACAGAGTAAATTGGTAATAGGGACATATAGAGTGACTATGAGGGCGTCCCGGATTGGAAAAATCAAAAGTTGCCAACCCTAAGCAGAACCTGACATTACTTTGAACATCAAAACACAGATTTTAAAGGATATCCGAGCCTTGATGGGTAACCGGTGTAGTTGTAATGGGGAGTACGTGATGTGATCGCTAGGGCCAAGACTGCCAATTCTGGGGCAAGCTTATAGAATAGGGGCTGAAGGATATAGTGCGTAAGTGTACGGGCATCGTGAGTGTCGGTTAGGGTCAGATTAGGCGTCGCGAGGGTCGGTTAGGGTTAGTGTTGTCATTAGAAAACCTGGTAATGTCCAGCATCCGCACAGCATGCCCAAAGATATTGTATAGGCCTAATCCTTCAGCCCACGATACTATAAGTTTGCCCATGCTGTAGTATGGATAACAGAAGGGGCGAACCCGAATCCCAGAAACCAGATTCCCGAAAACGCCGAAAATACACAAAAGCCCGATTTCCCGAAAACAGTTTTCTAGCAAGCGGCCGAACTTCCTTTAGAAGCTATTCCGAGTTAAATTGTAAACACGACATAGACCTAGCGTGGCCTTGATGTTTCGGAGATTCGGATTTCGCGGATTCGGGCCCACCCAACAGAGGTAGGCTATGTATTAGTTAAAGCAAAATATTTACAAACCTCTCGTTATCTTTAGGAAAACGGAAAAACGAAACTTTATTATCGGCATCCGAACTCCTATTGGAACAGTTCATGGCTGCACAGAAAGCAGGCATAATTACGATTGTAAAAGAGAGAATTATCTTAAAATGTACGGTCGTGATATCAGCAGCACCGACACTCGTAGGCTAGTTTGTTTATCTACCAGGATATCCCAGCATGCATCTCTCAGCTCATTACACTGCATACAACGCGTGAGGCTATTAGTGGGCAGCCTCTGGTAGATTCCAAATCTGAACCTTATAAAATGTCGCTAAAATTAATGACGTCACCGTAATTGCGCTCTGTACATAAACACGGATATTTTATTCTGTGTAAGAGGCATGCAAATTCAGTCTCCAACCAGCATCGCATCATAATATTATATTATAATAATCTATTAATCTTTATTAATTCAAACGGACAAGTACGCAGTATGATTACAATTCAGTATGAACGGATGATCACAAGTTATTACAGGAGTCGAATTTAACTGTTTTCGGCAGCCATGCAAGGCGCCCATCACGTCCTACATCTAATTTTATCAACGCGCCATCTCGCGAATGATATGCTGAGTGGACTTTTGGGCGGGTTGCGGGAAGAGATACCTCTTCCTACTGCTCTTCACGCCAGTGATGTTTTCACTACTCTATGGACCACGCCCATCATGGTCAGACATCAGTCTGAAGTTTACAAAGCGCAAAAAAACTAATATCGAAACTCTTAGGCGTAGTTAACCCATAGGCTATTGTGGTCTCTATAGGCTAGTTGATCAGATGTGGGTTGAAATAATTATTACAAAGAATACGAGGTTTGAAGAAGTTGAGACGGCAGTTAGATAACTTCGAGCAAACATTTGCTTCAATTAATTAATTTTCTTGTTTTTGTCTTTTCGTCTTCTTGAACGCCTTGGACGCCGTCGGTCGGTCGGTCGGTCGGTCGGTCGGTCGGTCGGTCGGTCGGTCGGTCGGTCGGTCGGTCGGTCGGTCGGTCGGTCGGTCGGTCGGTCGGTCGGTCGGTCGGTCGGTCGGTCGGTCGGTCGGTCGGTCGGTCGGTCGGTCGGTCGGTCGGTCGGTCATCTATACATGCATCCAGACTATCTGACTATCTGCCAGGTCAGGTCGTCGCCAGGTCAGGTCGTCGCCAGGTCAGGTCACCAGAAGCTGGACCTGGACCTGGACCTGGACCTGGGTCACCAGAAAAACAGAACAACCGGAACCAGAACCACCGCCGCCGCACCGTGCACCATGTCCGTCCTTCCGTCCTGACTGACACTAACCCAAACCCTAATTTCTTACCTACCCTAATTAATTTTCGTCGTCTTTTCGTCTTTTCGTCTTCTTGGACGCCGAAGGTTTGTCGGTCGGTCGGTCGGTCGGTCGGTCGTTAATGAATTTTCTTGTTTTTGTCTTTTCGTCGTCTTCTTGGACGCCTTGGCCGCCCCGCCGAAACGTTGGACCGACACCGACCCTGACCCTAATCTCTTACCTACCACGACCCTAACTTTCACACTTCTCCCTAATCAACAGATTTTCGTCTTTTTGTCTTCTTGGACGCCTTGCACGCCTCCGCCGAAACTTTGAACCGACACCGACCCTGACCCTAATCTCTTACCTACCACGACCCTAACTTTCACACTTCTCCCTAATTAACAGATTTTCGTCTTTTTGTCTTCTTGGACGCCTTGCACGCCTCCGCGGGAAACTTTGAACCGACACCGACCCTGACCCTAGTCTCTTACCTACCAAGGCCCTAATTTTCACACTTGACCCTAATTAACACATTTTCGTCTTTTTGTCGTCTTGGACGCCTTGCACGCCTCCACCGAAACTTTGAACCGACACCGACCCTGACCCTAATCTCTTACTTACTCCCAGTTGGCTACCTAAAGAAAGTCACAGTTACTCCCAGTTGGCTACCTAAAGAAAGTCACAGTTACTCCCAGTTGGCTACCTAAAGAAAGTCACAGTTACTCCCAGTTGGCTACCTAAAGAAGTTACTCCCAGTTGGCTACCTAAAGAAAGTCACAGTTACTCCCAGTTGGCTACCTAAAGAAAGTCACAGTTACTCCCAGTTGGCTACCTAAAGAAAGTCACAGTTACTCAGTTACTCCCAGTTGGCTACCTAAAGAAAGTCACAGTTACTCCCAGTTGGCTACCTAAAGAAAGTCACAGTTACTCCCAGTTGGCTACCTAAAGAAAGTCACAGTTACTCCCAGTTGGCTACCTAAAGAAAGTCAGTTGGCTACAGTTACTCCCAGTTGGCTACCTAAAGAAAGTCACAGTTACTCCCAGTTGGCTACCTAAAGAAAGTCACAGTTACTCCCAGTTGGCTACCTAAAGAAAGTCACAGTTACTCCCAGTTGGCTACCTAAAGAAAGTCACAGTTACTCCCAGTTGACGCTTTCCGCCACTATTTTCCGCCACTTTTTATCGCCACCGCTCTTTTCCGCCACTTTTCCCGCCACACTTTTCCGCCACTTTCACCGTTTTCCGCCACTCTTTCCGCCACTGTTTTCCTAAGAAAGTCACTTTACTTCCGTTTCCGCCACTTTTTCCGCCACAGTTTTTTCCGCTACACTTTTTCCGCCAGTTTTCCGCCAGTTTTTCCGCCACTTTTTCCGCCACTCTTTCCGCCACTAAGAAAGTCACACTCCGCCACTTTTTCCGCCACTTTTCCGCCACTTTTTCCGCCACTTTTTCCGCCACACTTTTCCGCCACCTTTTCCGCCACCTACTTCCGCCCAGTTGGCTACCTAAAGAAAGTTTTCCGCCACTTTTTACTCCCAGTTGGCTACCTAAAGAAAGTCACAGTTACTCCCAGTTGGCTACCTAAAGAAAGTCACAGTTACTCCCAGTTGGCTACCTAAAGAAAGTCACAGTTACTCCCAGTTGGCTACCTAAAGAAAGTCACAGTTACTCCCAGTTGGCTACCTAAAGAAAGTCACAGTTACTCCCAGTTGGCTACCTAAAGAAAGTCACAGTTACTCCCAGTTGGCTACCTAAAGAAAGTCACAGTTACTCCCAGTTGGCTACCTAAAGAAAGTCACAGTTACTCCCAGTTGGCTACCTAAAGAAAGTCACAGTTACTCCCAGTTGGGTGCTTAGCGCGCTGGACTGTCGATCGCGAGGTCGGGGGTTCAAATCCCCACCAGGGCAGAACGGTCGTCAGTTAATTTTCTTGTTTCTGTCTTTTCGTCGTCTTCTTGGACGCCTTGGACGCCTTAGGTCGTGTCGGTCGTTAATCCTAAACCCTGACAGCTTTGACTGCGGGGGCGGGCGGGCGGCTACTTTTCTGTAGGGGCGGTCCCGGTACCGGTGGGTCACTGGGTCACTGGGTCGCAGAACCAGACCCAGAACCACCGCCGCCGCACCGTGCACCATGTCCGTCCTTCCGTCATGACAGACACTAACCCAAACCCTAATTTCTTACCTACCCTAATTAATTTTCGTCGTCTTTTTGTCTTTTCGTCGTCTTTTTGTCTTTTCGTCGTCTTTCTGTCGTTTCGTCGTCTTTCTGTCTTTTCGTCGTCTTTCTGTCTTTTCGTCGTCTTTCTGTCTTTTCTTCGTCTTTTCGTTGTCTTTTCGTCGTCTCTTCGTCGTCTTCTTCGACGCCTTGGACGCCTTGGACGCCGAATGTCGGTCGGTCGGTCGGTCGGTCGTTAATTAATTTTCTTGTTTTTGTCTTTTCGTCGTCTTCTTGGACGCCTTGCACGCCTTGGACGCCGAATGTCGGTCGGTCGGTCGGTCGGTGGGTCGGTGGGTCGGTCGGTCGGTCATTAATGAATTTTCTTGTTTTTGTCTTTTCGTCTTCTTGAACGCCTTGGACGCCGTCGTTCGGTCGGTCGGTCGGTCGGTCGATCATTAATTAATTTTCTTGTTTTTGTCTTTTCGTCTTCTTGAACGCCTTGAACGCCTTGGACGCCGTCGGTCGGTCGGTCGGTCGGTCGGTCGATCATTTTCTTGTTGAAGCCTTTTCGTCTTCTTGATGACTTCTTTATTGCCTTGGACGCCGTCAGTCGGCGGTCGGTCGGTCGGTCGATCATTAATTAATTTTCTTGTTTTTGTCTTTTCGTCTTCTTGAACGCCTTGGACGCCGTGGACGGTCGGTCGGTCGGTCGGTCGGTCGGTCGGTCGGTCGGTCGGTCGGTCGGTCGGTCGGTCGGTCGGTCGGTCGGTCGGTCGGTCGGTCGGTCGGTCGGTCGGTCGGTCGGTCGGTCGGTCGGTCGGTCGGTCGGTCGGTCGGTCGGTCGGTCGGTCATATATACATGCATCCAGACTATCTGACTATCTGCCAGGTCAGGTCGTCGCCAGGTCAGGTCGTCGCCAGGTCAGGTCTTCGCCAGGTCAGGTCGTCACCAGGTCAGGTCACCAGAAGCTTAATTAATTTTCTTGTTTTTGTCTGTTCGTCTTCTTGAACGCCTTGAACGCCTTGGACGCCGTCGGTCGGTCGGTCATTAATTAATTTTCTTGTTTTCGTCTTCTTGAACGCCTTGGACGCCGTCGGTCGGTCGGTCGGTCGATCATTAATTAATTTTCTTGTTTTTGTCTTTTCGTCTTCTTGAACGCCTTGAACGCCTTGGACGCCGTCGGTCGGTCGGTCGGTCGGTCGGTCGATCATTAACGTGAAGCCACAAAGTAATCGGATGACTTCTTTATTGTCACTGTGATTATAGTCAGGGCATCAGCCGTTGGTAGCCACTTGGCAAATTCGTTATGGCTGCCAATTTCCACGGTTTGTGCGGTCGAAAATCAAAGAGGAAATTTTGCCCACTCAAGAGCAGTTTACGGAAGAAAAGAGTCAAGAAAATGAGGTTTAGGCGTAAGTATATATGTAGGCCTACATGTTTTTCTACAGCAAACGGATTGCCTCACCACTCTTAGTTTTCAGTTAGGCCTAAACTTTCAGTCAACTCCTTCACCGTTTGAATGAATGTAGATAACAGTTGCTGTTGATTCAGTCGCGCCGTTATCAAGATGGCAATCGTAAACTCCAAACCTTCTAACAGCCCACTCGAAAACCAAGCGCAGGGCATCAGGTCACTAACGAGCTCTGAGTCACGTCCAGTGGCGTAGCCAGTTATTTTTTCATGGGGGGGCAGCGGGGTGGCAGCTTAAAATTATGGGGTGGCTACCGACGCCTACCGTTGGCAATTAAAGCGCGCATCGGCATCGCGAGCCTTACGCACGATAATTGAGCAATTGAGCAATTGAACAAAATACTGAAAGTAGTCAGGATTGTCATGACATCATTGACATGACAGCAATGACATCATTGACATGACAGCAATCACATCATTGACATGTCTTAACGTGTCTTAACTCAGTAACTTAAGAACGAAGTAAAAGTCACAATCCGAAAAATTTTCTGCGAAAATAGTAGTCGTAACTCTCGTAAGTGAATTTACAAATATATTTTCTTAATTTGTGTAAGTTGTCTTAAACCGAAGCTACAAATATCAGAATGCGAAAAGAAGTTGTTGTCTAATGATCAAATGTCTAAATAATAATTGGCACTACAAATTTCACAAACCTAGAATAGATGTATTCTACTGTTTTTGTGGTTAGCAGCAAAAACGTCAACAAACGTGGTCATGTTGAGAGCCTTGGCTCTCTCTGATTCAATAGAGAACATACCCAAGCTACTGAGCCTCGAATCTGTCATGCTGTTTCGAAGATATGTCTTTATTCGTTTCAGTGCAGAAAAACTTCTCTCACAAGCAGAACTGCTAACAGGTATTGTTACAGCGATCTGAGAAAGACGGTAGAGCTCATGAAATGCATCTTTGTATGGTTCTAAGAAGCTAGCCAACTGCAAAAGAGATATTGGAACTTCACTTCCAGCCTGCTTCTTGCGTTCGATAAGTCTTCTGGCTTGATGAGGCTCATGTTGCAGATCATTTAAGTTGCTTTCATACGCTGTTGCAAAAGCAGTAATTGTGTCCGGCTTGAGAAATGATTCGCTCATTGGACTCAGTGACTGTATTCCTGTCATTATTCCACAATTCAATCCTGAAAACCTTCTATCCATTTCAGCAATGATTGAGTCGAGAATTGGATAGTAGACTTGCGTTCTGAAATCTCTCTTTCCACTTATGTCTTCTCTCTGTCCAGTGGTCTCCATGACTACTGTATCAGGGATTGGGGGGGGGCAGCTGGGGTGGCAGCCCTTTCATTTGGGGGGGGCAGCTGCCCCCCTTGCCCTCCCGTAGTTACGCCCCTGGTCACGTCAGAGGGGTTTTCAATATTGTGGTCAAAAGGAGGTCCGAATCCGAATTCCAGGAGTTTCAGCTCAAGAGAGGAGACTGAGCAGCTGCTAAGGTCGGTCTCTAAGTCTATTATGATGATTATTGTAGCAATAATATTAAAATGTATGACATCACGTATATTATATGACGTCATTGCATAAGATTTCAAGACGCCATTATTAATGTCAGAGCTTCTTTAACTTTAATACAATTTAAATTACGGTTACTTCTTTCTTTTGAGGACCTTGATAACTTTTTCGGAGACGGTTTAGACCTGCTTGTGCAATCGGACCTGAGTTAATTATTCTCTTTCGATTTGTTCAGCATTTGCGGACAATCGATTGGTCTCTTGCAATATTGATGTTAATTGTGGCGAGAAGCGACGTTTGTTCATCTATCCTATGTCGAACAAACGAAATTCAGCTGAGTCCAATGATAATGATGAGGACCCGATTGAAGACTCAGATTGTAAGTTAACGCAATGAAATATTCATTAGCACGCTTCATAAATAGACGTTGTATTAATGACAAAATTAATAATTCCTGCTTAAATAGACGCTGGATTGATGCAACGATTTCTTGCCTAAATCGAAGCTGGAGCGTCTGTCTGTGTTTCATTCACTAAATGAGTTTCTTATTATGAAGACGTGGCAATACAATTCAGAGCTACGTAGGAACCCACATTTCACAGTCTAATGCATGTTCAGTAATATTAGGCCTATACGCTATCGCACACTGCCTCCAGCGTCGCTATAATCTAGCCTGATGATACTAAAATATTATATACGATAATTGACACTAATAATTGCATTTAGAAATACTTGCATTTATTTCTTTTGTAGCAGTCTTTCAACAAGAAGACAATGCTAAACGTGCAAAACTTACCTCATTGAGTGACACAACGGTGAGACGCTTAGTATTAAGATAGGCCTCCAAGTCATAAGTCTTTTTTGGTTCTAATCTTCGTGAATTGCTTGACTTGCGTGGTTTATAGTCTGGTATTTGTTTTCGCTTTTTCTCTAGTCAAATAGCCTAAATTAGCACTTAAAAGCATTTAAAGTTGACTCAACGGCGGCTGTTTGTGTCTAAGTTCGTAACGTCCTGCTTCAGTTTTCTTAGCGATCTTAGTAGACTCCTTAACGAACCTGTTACCTTACCTTCCTTCGTTGCTTTCCTTAACCGCGTACACTGTGTTCAAAATTAAAGTTCGTCATGTAATTCTACGATGACTGCTTCCAGCATGCTTAGCGAGATCTGTGTAGCAACTTTGCCATTAAAATTAAACTCTATTTAATAGTGTTTATTTATCAATGGAGAGTTCTTTAGGTAGACCAGTGTAACCAGTAAGACAGCTCCGCACAATGACTAAGGTTTTTAGTAGGATGCGCTCGTGAATTGAAAGCCAGTGGATCTGCTCCAGCATCAATGTGGAGACGTGACCAAACTTGGGAATACCACCAATCAAACGAGCGGATATCTGGAAACTAACTTCGTTAGCCTAACTGTAAGAATTGGACCTCCAGGAATGGAATGATACTTTATCTTTCAACGACTATCACATTTGACAGACCAAGCTCCAGAGTCTTTTTTCTTCAAAATTCTATCAACGATTTTGAACAAGTTAGGCTAAACTACTTTTTTTAAATTGGACGCTCTTTATCGAGAAGATCTACAATTCGATGACTATGTGACATTCAATTTGAAGGTTTGCAGACAACGCCTATGTCCACTAAAAGTCATCTGATCTCAAGAAATGCCTTCCAATAAGCTAACAATTATTTTCACCAAGATCTTGTAGTCTCCCTTTTCACTTGTGTTCTTCCATCTTCGGGTTGCTACTTGTCAGCAGATATTTTGGAAAAAGTTATTCGTGTTTGCGCATGGGAGGCGACACCATAACGTCAAAGATATTGAGTAAAGTTCTTAAGCGTATCCAGTCTCCACATCACTGTATTAAACAATTGCTGCCTGATAAGCGTTACCATAAATTTACGAAAACGGGAGCATATAATTGAATACCGGTAATCGAACTTCCAACCAGTGCAGCATAGAAGTTCTTCTTCGTGCCTATATATTGTAAATAAAAATTGTGATAATGCTAGTTTTAATGATTGCTTCTGTTAGTTTTAATTCCAATCAGTTTTATCTTCTTCTTTTCTGCCTGTAGCTGGAAGATCTACCGATCGAGCTACTTGAGCGTCTCCTCGTTAAAGCCGTAGTTATGGAAGTGAAGGGTATGAAGCTGGCCAAAAGTGTGTGGAAAGAAAAAGCTGATCTTGTGATATGCAGACTTAGACCTGTCTGTTCGCAATGGAACAGCATCCTTATGACCAACAACTTTCGAAGTGAAGTTCACAGAATTCTAGACGGCACTGGTTAGTTCATAAAATAAATAAGTTCTGCTCTTGTTATTAAACTCTGATCCGTGGTACAGTACACAGATACCTGAAATTAGAGCATCGGTGACTTTTAAACTCACGCACTCGATTGACAGTCCATCATGATAACGATAAGGCCATATCATGCTAGTATTTATAAACTGGAACCACCTTCTGCAATAACTGCGTGTTGAGTTCCTCAGCCTTTCTCTTCTTCAGTTTCGGAAACGAATGAAGTCCATTTATTTGTCAGTGGTTCCAGATCGCCTCTGAATGGCGCATTATACATGTTTGATTATAATTACACATTACAATTACCAAATATATTCATAGATACACTTGAAACGTAGCTCCAAGTACATCAATACTGATTTCGATTTTTCTGTTCTTATTAATCCTACAGATATGGATGTTGAAGCCAGAATAATCACTTGTAGCCTACTTTGTCTTGTTACGTCAAATTTCTTGATTCTCGCTGTCCAACAAAAATGCTTTGTCACAATAACTTTTAAATTCGGTTGTACCTGAACTTTTGAGCAAAGTGTCAACTTTCAACTATGAATGGAAATTCCGTTGTTGGGCTCCAGGTGTATGCGACGACGACTTTTCCAGTAACGTACATCTGAGTGTTTATGATTAAATCTGCGGATCATTCTATTTTTCATCTTCTGGTTTGGGACTGGATTGGGATATATGGTCCAGTACTAATGGTTTAGTACTTAAGTCTTATCTTAGGGTTCGTCCATTAATTATGTCAACAAATTTTAGGCATTTTTTGACCCCTCCCTCCCCTTTGTCAACAACTGTCAAACATTCAAGGACCCATAATAAAATTATGTCAATAATCCCAGCCCCATGGCTCAGTAAATATGTTGATTCACTGTCAGATATTTTTGACATTCATCAATACGCTGTCCGTTTCATACCAGATGTTCCTATGGATCTCACACTAGGCAAATATTTCCTGAGTTTGGATTATTAAGGGTTGAACAGATAAGGTTCGCTCAAATCGGGGAATTTAAGTGTCGCTATGATCATAACTTGTTGCCACTGGTGTACAAAGGCTCCTTTTTCATACTTCCAGCATTCATTTTTATCCGGCGCGGTGGTGTAGGGGTATTTTCAGTGCCTTGCAGTCGGAGGGTTTTGGGTTCGAATCCACCTCAAGGCGCCTCGTAGGAACCCTGGGCAAGTCCTTCACTCGCAATTGCTCATGAATGCGCTTCAGCGTGAAACTCCTATTCAGTGTCCGCGCTGTTGTCGGGAGCGCCTCTGAGTAGAAATCTTGAAGGGGCGCTATAACAAGTGCTCATACATACATACATACAACACGAGAGGTTCGAATTTCTATCATCGTGACTATGCTCGCACTAATACTCGTTTATTCTCTATTAAATCTACTGGTACTGTAATATGGATTAATATCCCTGTGGTTATTCGTTCTTCACCTAGTCTGTTGATTTTCAAAAAAGGCTACGCTCCCTCTTAGTTAATGGAATTAAAAGACTTAAATTAGATGATATTGTCTGTAATGCTATTTTAGTTAAGATTGTTTACTCTTTTGTCAATGTGATTTTGATGGTCCCATCTTATGTTTCTTTTTAGTTTTGTTTGATTTTACCCCATCTGTATTTTTTGCATGTTTATATATGTCCCTATTTAGCGGTATTATGATCCATTCTGGGTCTCCGTGTAGCCAGTACATGTCATGTCAAACGATTGCCTTATTGTTTCATTTGTTAGTTTTACCTTCTGCTGGTTACAGAATTTAATGATTGATTGATTGATACCTGTTCATGTAATTTGGTAGTTCTATGTCACCTTTTGAGAAAATTTGTTTAACACGAATCATTTTTTGCGCAATTAATGTTAAAAGAATAACTTTTTTTTAGCTCAGGCGACGTTTCGTTTGGAAATTTTGCAACAATCTCCGATCCAGTTAGAAGTCATCCAAGTGACTACCGTGAAAGATGAAATATTTATGCTCTGCAAACAACATGGAAAATACAGCATTGCTGTCTACGACCGCAGCAATACGGCAGATGTGAAAGACGTAATCAAGCTACCAGGAATTAGTCCGGTGGAGATAGCAGGTTGCAGCATTTCAAACTGTGTGTATGTACTTCACGAAGAATCTAATTGCCATTCAGTGTTACGCATCACGAAAGAGGAAGAACATCAGTTTAACATTTCACCATGGATTGGTGATCTGTCTAGCATTTCGGTATCCCCTAATGGTAACCTTGTAATATTTTCAAGAGGGCTCCTTACAGCAGAGGTTCTCTCAGGCCAGGATAAACCGAAACCTGCCCTTGTGAAGATATATAATCTGAATGGTTCCTTGCAGCACGAAATACTATTGTCCCCATATATTTTTAGTGTCAAATATGTTTCCCAAGTCATTCAGAAATCCAATGGAAATCTTCTATTGCTTTCCACAAGCCAATCAGAGCTACAATTAACGGAAATGGATATGACCGGGAGAATTTTACACCAGCGCCAATCAGCACTTCTGGGATGGCGTAGCGGAAGCTATATAGATATTCATGGCAGGATTTTGATGAGCGATAGGCGCAGCAGAATGGAGCTTTACGACTCCGAGCTTAATCCTCTGGATTTTAAGAGTCAGAAGCAGTATGAGGGACAGTTCCTTGACCCTTCTAAATTGCACTACAATAGCGAGAGGAATGAGATAGTGCGTGTGTGTGATCTCACAGGTGCTAACTCCAGAGCTTTAACTATCTTCCGTTTCACAGAGGAATAAAGCACTCTAAGTGTTGCTGACAATGCGGTCAATGTGTTGGCCTATTGAATAGTTTCGAAATCTCGTGTACCCTAATGGTCGTATTTTAGCGATTACCTGACATTTAACTAACCGTGTTGAAATGCCTATTCTATTTGATGTTTACGTTGACACTTTTACATTATTCGCATAAATAAAAACAACTTCGTTCTGCATGCTTCGTGCGTTTAATTTTAAGAAATAGTTATCCTCTTACCTTTGTTGACATTAAATTTTGACAAAACAGGATGGTGAGTTAATCCCGAACGAGATAGGAATGGCGTTTCAGGACACTATCAAATCACACTATCAAATCACACGCAACACTTTATTCTTATCATAATTGGACATTTAAATAAGGCTGCAAACCGAATGATAACGATTTCAACTTTATCTACCTTGTATACTAGGGGTGTCCAGAAAAAACGAAAGGGCCTACATCGCAGGAAGCACCAGTACTCACGTTTTCCCATTATTCGATTCATTCTTGTCTACAAATATTTTTTCAGAATATTAACATTTTATCCTCAGGTCGCTCAAAGCCCCCGTACATAGACTACTTATATTCCCAGGACTGAAGGCGCCCATGCTCGGGTCTTGGAACTTAGGTTCATTGTCAATATACTCTTTTTATCACACAAAAATTAACGAAGAGTCCGATTTGGATGATCTTTTGTTTTATTTATCTCGATAAGAGCTACATCTATGAAAAATATAAACACCCAAATCAGGGTCATTCAAGGTAATTTCAAGGTCAGAAAAACTGAATCTAGCAAAAATCAGAAAAAATGGCCAGGTCTCGGCCAATAATTGTTGAAATCGGCCAATTTTTTCGTGTGTTTCTCGCGTTGATAAGGGCTGCCTGGTGTAAGAAACAAGGTAGTGAGGTCCCTTAGCAAGATGAAGGGGACCGGTTGGACAAAATCACCAAACATGGTGTGTACTTTTGTTTGGTCATATAGTATTTTTTTGTAGGATCCACACGATCGGTGCTTATGGGTCCTGTCACGTGACATTTTTCAGAAATCATGCTGCCGTTGATTTAACGTCAATTTAACCAACATGATTGACATGACCAACTCGCATTTACATGAAATTTGGCCAACTTGTCTATGCAACAACATAGTGGGTTTGCTGTTTGAAAGTCGAAAAAGTGGAATAAATCATTGCAGGTGAAGGTTAGGTAGGATTTTAACGAAGTAAGTGATTGCATTCAAATTATATCATGCATGTCATTATTGGTTGTTTAAAGCATTAGATATTTGACAATCACATTAAGGTATACTCTCCAACCGATGGCTGGCCATCTTGACGATCAGTACGCCTTCGGACCAACTGGTTCAACAACTTCTGCCATAATTTCCATTCTACACCATGTCACTTCACTCCTCAAGGACAATAACCATGTCTCAATCATGTCGTTGGATTTCTCTAAAGCTTTTGACACGGTCCGTCATTCAACCCTAGCGTGCAAGCTTTCAAGTCTAGACATACCTTATACTATATACAATTAGATTATCAACTTTTTCAAGGACAGGGGCACGTTACGCGATTCCAGGGTAGGCTGTCCTCAGCCAGGTCCATCAGCGCAAGTATCTTCCAGGGATCTGGGATTGGACCAGCCAATTACATCGTCAACGCCTCTGACCTAACAGCACAAAACTCCGAGAACCGCATCGTAAAGTACGCTGATGATACGTACTTATTAATCGGGGCGTCGATGCGTGACACAGAGAAGAACTACAAGCTGTAACACGCTGGGCCACCCTGAACAACCTTCGACTGAACAGTGACAAGACAAAAGAAATGATAGTCCTGCGTCGAGCTGGTGGACCTATTCCGGAGCCCGTTGATGGACTGAATCGAGTCTCGATACTGAAGATTCTTGGAGTCACCCTTCACTCAGACCTTCGTGTCACATCTCATGTGGATGAGATAATATTGGCTGCCAGCTCACGATCGCTTCATGCATTGCGCATCCTGAGATCACATGGCTTGCCGCCAAATGCCTTGCAAGAGGTGACTCGAGCCACCACAGTGGTTAGAATAATGTATACTGCTGCTGCCTGGTGGGGTTTCACTTCTGCAGATGATCGAGCTAGAGTTGAAAGATTTCTGAGGAGATTACGAAGAACGGGATATCTCAAGGATTCTCCTACGGCAGAGGACCTGGCCAAACATGCTGACGAACGTCTCTTGGCTGCCGTCATCAGATGTGACCACCACGAGGACTATTTCCTCCTGTTATTAACATCAAATATCATTCTACGATCCCGTCCACATAACTAGGCTACACTACACATTGCCTCCGAAAGACGATAGACAGTTTATCCTCAGAGTCCTCTATAGAAGATCTCTTGGTGATATAATTTGACAATTTGTATTACTAAAAACACTACACTCATTCTAAACTTTCCTATTACCACATGTATCAGATAGCGGTGTGTCTACCTGTTTCATGCCAATAAACGAATTTACGAACATATTTTGTAATAAGAGAATCATATGAAGCTTGCTCACGAATAATAAAGGGTCAAACGTAAAGTACACCTGCATAGGATCAAATACCAAGGGTTATGACTTTAGTTGAGATATCGTTGCTCCATCTGGCGCATGAAGAATTGAAGATACGCTAATGTCACGCTGTGGCAGTTCAACCTATGACCTGTAGCATCATGATCTAACAATTCTGCCTCTTGAGTGTATCCTCGTTAAAGCCGTAGCTATGGAAGTGAAGGATATACAGCTGGCCAAACGCGAATGAAACAATCGATCTTGCGATAAGTAGACTTTAAAATGTCTCTTGCATTTGAACAGCATCTTTACGAACAACGAATTTCTAATCTAATTATGAAACCTAGACAATACGAATTATATAATTAATCAGTTCTACAAGGTTGCAATCTGACGACTCATATTCGAATGAGGAGGCCCCTAGTTAGCGATTTACGTGTCACTTTCACTATTAATTGCTTTCCAAAATGTTCCACTTCAGTTCAGTAACTTGAACTTACAGCGCATGTGATGTCCTATTCGGTATGGCATTCGAAACATCAATAAGACTGTCTCATGAAAGTGTCGATGAGATTGCTCGATGACGATGTTGACAGCTGTAACACTTGTAACGCAAAAATTGACTGGACTGCAATTCTTGAAGTGTGTCGTGAAGTTGTGATGTTACAACTGCAGGCCTATCCTGAAGTTTGTAATACCATATATTGTAAATAGCCATAAGAGTAGCGCTTTATAAATTTGGAGATTTCGATTGCGATGTTCACTTTTCACTATTAGGAAAAACAAAACCAACACCTGTTATTTATTATGTTTTTAAAAGTCCGTGTGAGCCATTTCAGAGTGTAATCTTTTCTCATGACTTCTAAGGCGCCTTCATCATAATCGTAATCGTAAACTCAAAACTTCTAATGCCTACTCGAAAGCCAAGCGCAGGGCATCAGCTGAGTAACGAACACTGCGTCAAGTCAGAGGGTGGTCAAAAGGGTGGTCAAAAGGAGGTCCAAATCCAGTTTCCTGAGTTTCAGATCAAGAGATGAGGCAGAGCAGCTGCTAAAGTGGGTCTCGCTTAGGTCGCCGAGAAGAATTGGAAACCGGAAGATCAAATGAGGCAGTGAAGAAATTCTTTAAAAGGTTAGACTTTATTTTTAGGTGGATAGACTGAGGTTGACAAATGGATGAACCTTAGGCAGGTGATGTAGTTCGCATAGTAATGTTGATAGAGGAACCGAAAATTTGTGGAATTCTGGATGGAGATCATTTCACAGTCGTGGCGTAGTGTTAGATATTGCTGGGTTGGAGAACAACAATGATAATATTAAAATGTATGACATCGCGTATATTGTATGACGTCATTGCATAATGGCTTCGAGACGCCATTAAGTCCATTAATTTCAGATTTTCTTTAAATGTTTAATTTTAATATAGTTTTAATTAATTTCTTTTGAAGTCTTTAATATTTTTCGGATACGGTTTACTTGTGCAATCGGACCTCAGTTAATAATATTATTCTCTTTCGATTTGCTCAGCATTTTACGGACAGTCGATTGGTGTTTCTTGCAACATTGATGCTGATTGTAACAAGGAGCGACCTTTGTTCGTCTACCATTTAGCTATGTCGAACAAACGAACGTCACCTGATTCCAATAATGATGAGAAATCGACTGAAGGCTCAGATTGTAAGTTAACGCAATGAAATATTTACTTGTACGCTTCATAGTTGTCTGTTTTTCATTCACAAAATCAGTTTCCTATCATGCACACTTGGTAATACTATTCAGAACTTCGTAGTAGCATCATATCGCAGTCTTATGCGATGATAGGCAGTAGTGTGGCCCAAACTTACAAATGTTTTGCTGCTCGATGCTGCTCCACAAGGCTGCCGTTGTTCCACTGAACAAGAAGTCTGTGTTGAAAAAATTGAAGAGATTTTATCATATTTAGAGGTCGCACTTTTGACACTTTGTGGAAATCGTAAAAATTGCGCATCTGACGTTATAAATTAAAATTAGCACCCATAAACTTCAAGCACCTTCTTTCTAAATCGTAATTTAGATGCCAACTGTATTAAAGTAACTAAAACTAATATGCCTACTTACAAATAAAAAAGCTTCTTTAAAGTTCTTTGTACCGGTTGCTGAATTAGAGGTAATTATTTTTAAATGTTGCATGATAACTGATGAAGTTTTTCATTACAATTCGTTTCGGCGCTTCATATACCATTGGGTTGTTCACTGTTCTCTCTATACTGCCATTTTAGCATGATTCAAGTATTTATGTTACTAATAATGTGAAGCAATCCTTGAATATGAAATACAGCGCATATCTTTACCCTCTGCACAATGAAAGCTCATTATTATGTGACAAAAACAACAGCAACTTGGCATCAACCAAAGAGTTCCACATACTGTTGGCTGTTAAGGATGCCTGACAATTATTAGGTCTGAACTACCTACAAATGGAGCTATCCTGAAGTATTTCCCGCTTCATCAGTTGGTGAGACCGCAGAAGCAACAATAGTTGCTGCGTTGTTAATTTAGGAGAAGGCTAACATCCTTGCACAGCGTGTGGATTCGGGTGTTCACAAGCTCAGGAAGTTCTATGACGGTTACAGTCTGCTGAAGAAGAATAGACTTAAAAGTCAAGTTTTCTGCCGATTCAAAGAAACACAGTTTAACACTTTGACGACGAGCTGCACTGGTTTTCCATTCACTTAGTACACGCTTGTCTTTAAAGTGTTAAAGTCGATTTAAATGAATTCTTTGACATCTCACGAAAAGATGCGATGAATTCGATGACAAATCCAGAGGATAAGCTCTTTCTAACAATGCAGCAGAAAGTTCCTTAGAGTATGTCTGTTGTTGACAAAATGTTGACGAAATGAGAGACTCGCAAGAATGCCATGAACGCTCAAGCGGCTGTTCGAAAGCAAAGGTACGTAGCCGATCAATTCCAGTAAGCAGTTGTCACCATTCAGTGATTTTAAGCTTCTGGCACAGCTTCGTGAATACCGAGAGCGTGTCATGCGAGAAGCAGCAGTGATCGTCATCTCTGGTGTAGCTCCGAGCACCTTATGCCCCTTGGTTTGTTTGATGAGCGTGTCAGTAAAGACACCAAGGCCGCTACGGGGGAAATTTTTTCTCATCCACTTCATTCGTTATCCGTGAGACGTCTGGACAAGAAATCCTTCGACCACCTCACTCTACTGTAGGCGAATGCCACAAGGAGATCCTTAAAACTGATTGATCTTTTTTAGTACCCAGGGTCAAGAAGAAGCCTTCCTACCAAAGCCTTCTGCTCTCCACCTTTTGGACCCTGCTTTTCAGTTGATGAAGGCTAATGGCAAAATGTTGAAGTTTGTAAGTGACTGCGCACAACGTGGAGAGGCTCTGATCCAGTCTTAAATTAATTATGTGCAGACTAAGGATGAGTAACAGAAAGAATTCCTGCTGCAACTTGTCTCCAGTCATCAGAAAATGTTTCCTGTTCCAACAAAGCAGCTTTTAAGACAATGAATAATCGCGAGTTACGGGCTTTCTGGAACTTCAGTGAAGGTGATTTATGCAGACTGGATATAATAGTGGATAACTACTTTAATTATCGAACACTATATTGAATTATAAACTGACTGCATTTAATGCACTCTGACTAAGCCGTAACACTGCAGTATATAGTTTGTTATACTGTACAGTCAGGCCCGTAGCCAGTAAGAGGCAAGACGAGGCAAGTGCCTCGGCGTAATTCTCAAGACAAGGCATGCATCGTCGTAGTTCGACATGAATTAAAACAAATATCATGTAATAGCGTGCAGTTCTAAAAAAATTGAGGAAAGTGTCGTCACTACCCTCCCCCGGTCGCCAACTTTTTCGTTACTACCGCCCCCCCCCCGGTCGTCAACTTTTTTCGTCAATACCCCCCTGGTCGTCAACTTTTAAAATTTTGGTGGAGCTAAGAAAGAAAATTTTCCGGAAAGTCTTGTGCCTCGGGCGGACGAACCCCTAGTTATGCCACTGATGTTAGTTTACATTAAAGTACAATCGGGGTAGACTTTGTCCCAGTAGTCCAAATCTGTTAAAATATGCACTGAGGTAAGGATATGAAAGCTATCTGCCTCGTCTTGATTTTGACTCTGGCTACGGGCCTGTGTTCAGTGTTCATCCATCAAATGATAATTGACTTGAATTTCAAATGATACATATTGTTTTGACAAGTTCATACTATAGCGTAAAAGTCTGCAATAGGCGCGACCTCTAACTATAGTTCAATCTGTCCAAACATTTGAATACAGGCTCATGTTTTCATAGGTAACAAGGGCAGCCTTGTGGAGCCATGCACTTCCAACTTTTATTTTATGGGCCACCCTAATATGCAGTTACAATAATAGCACGCAAGCAAGCACCATGCGACCAGCGTCGCTATAATCTAGCCTCGTAATATCAAATGATGTACGATAATTGAGGCTAATAATTGCATTTAGAAATAGCCTACTTGCATTATTTCTTTTGTAGCAGGTTTGCGACAAGAAGACAATGCTAAACGTACAAAACTAACCTTATTGAGTGACACAACGGTAAGCTACTTAGTATTAAGATATAAGTCACAAGTCTTCTTTGGTTCTAAACTTCCTGAATTGATTAAGGCGTGGTTTATTAAGATTATTCAAAGTTGACTTGAAGGTTTGTATCTAAGTGCGTCACGTCGGTTCTAGGACGATTGGTCATAGGACGATTGGTCATAGGACGATTGGTCATAGGACGATTGGTCATAGGACGATTGGTCATAGGACGATTGGTCATAGGACGATTGGTCATGCAGTTACAATATTATACGCAAGCAAGCACCAATCGTCCGGATACCCTACGCGTCATAGATTTATGGAAAAACATTCTTGGAAACATAATTGAATAACCGAACGTCCATCCAGTGCTGCTTATTGTAAAAATAAATGTGTTAGGCCTAATGTTTGTTTTAACGTTCGTTCTTGTTAATTTTAATTCCAATCATAGACCCATGCTTTTAGTTCAGAGCTACAGACATTATTGTATATTGAGTCTTTTTAAAACTGTTTCCAATATTGTGTTGGTTTTTCCTACAGGCATTGTGCTACTTTTTCACTATTGTGTGTATTTTTTAAAGCGTGAACCTTTGTCTCGCGCGAATAAATACAAATAACTTATTTACTTAGTTACCTTTATCATTTACCTTCCTTCTAAACTTCTGACTGCGCCACTTAACCATACTGTTTTTAATCGAGCATGATTTTAAAACGTGCCCTCTTTTTAAATACCTCAGCTTAAAATTCGGTTTTAAATGTCCTTCCACTTGCTTGATATCATGTTACGCAGTTTTACCTTCTTCTTTTCTGCCTGTAGCTGCAAGATCTACCGATCGAGCTACTTGAGCGTCTCCTCGTTAAAGTGGTAGTTATGGAAGTGAAGGGTATGAAGCTGGCCAAAAGTGTGTGGAAAGTAAAGGCGGATCTTGTGATGAGCAGACTTGAAACTGTCTGTTCGCAATGGAGCAGCATCCTAATGAGCAACATCTTTCGAAGTGAAGTTCACAGAATTCTAGACGGCACCGGTTAGTTCTTGAAATAACTAATTTCAATTCTGTTTACTAAAGAAACTGAAATCCGGGGTACAATACACGATTACCTGAAATTGGAGCGTGAAGATTTTTCCAAGGTTTATTCCAGCAAAGCAACACTGTCTTGTTTACGTTCATCAACGCAAAAGATACAAAGTCTACTATTTACACTGTAAATACATATTATACTGTTATACACACGATTATAAATCTCAGTACGTCGATAACGTAACATAGGCCTCTGTCCTCTTTCGCTGATCTAAATCTCGAAACTTTCTTATTCAGACAGCCGCCGGATTTAACTACTGCGATCAACCTTATTTCATTCCCGCGTACCACACTTTCGGTGGACCATCTGCTCACATCACCAATTGGTCACCCATATTCTTTCGAAAGACGGTGGTTCCAACTAGAGGGGCCGACATAAGCAAAACCTGTTGACTGAGCTGTATTCCCTCGCACGTGGGAAACAACCAGAAGTCCTCTGGCGGTCGTTCGGAGAGCGGAGCGACCAGGTAGTGAAGACACCGAGGTACAGAAGGTCTTGAGGTATGAAGGAGCTACCTCGACCAAACAATTGCGCAAAAGAGTTAAAATGTTTAACTCTATGAACTGGGGCACAGGAAACCAGTGGAGAGGGTCCCAAAGGAAGGCATATACTGTGGTATGTACTGTGCATTGTAGCTACTATCTTTCTGCAGCTGAGCTTTCTAATGTTTGCTCCGTCGATCTTTTTAAATTCCACGTCTCCTAGTTCTAGGCACACCTTTGACGAACCGCTTGTTCAAAGTAACCTTAAATTTGATTGTACCTGAACTCTTGAACAAAGTGTCAACTTTCAACCCTGAATGGAAATTCCGTTGTTGGGCTCTAGGTGTATGCGAAAGTTTACTAGCGACGACATTTCCAGTCAAGTTCATCTGAGTGTTTAAGATTAACTCCTTATACTTTTAGAACCTTGACACTTTTTCGGCTCGAAGACACTTTTAATTGAGCCTTTAAAGTATCTCATAAAGGCAGAACGCCTATACGTATAACTAATTTTCTTGTATTTTTGGTAATTGTTTTCATGTAATTGGTAATTCTGTGTCGCCTTTTGAGATAATTTGTTTAACACGAAACATTTTTGCGCAATTCATATGAAAAGAAAAACATTTTTTTAGCTCAGGAGACGTTTCGTTTGGAAATTTTGCAACAATCTCCGATCCAGTCAGAAGTTATCGAAGTGACTACCATGAAAGATGACATATTTATGCTCTACAAACAAAAAGGACGAATTGTTGTCTACGACCGCAACAATGCGATAGATGTGAAAGACGTCATCGAGCTACCAGGAATAAGTCCGGTGGAGATAGCAGGTTGTAGCGCTTCGAACTCTGTGTATGTACTTCACGAAGAATCTAATTGCCATTCAGTCTTACGCATCACAAAAGAGGAAGAACATCAGTTTAACATTTCACCATGGATTGGTGATCCGAGGCTGACGATTTCTCGCATATCCGTATCTTCTGTTGGTAACCTTGTAATCCTTTCAAGGGAGCGCATTACAAATGAGATTCTTTCAGGGGAGGATAAACCGAAACCTGCCATTGTAAAGATATATAATTTGAATGGTTCCTTGCAGCACGAAATAATTTTGTCCCCAGATATTTTTAGTATCATAAATATTTTCAATGCCATTCAAATATCCAACGGAAATATTCTATTGGCTTCTATTACCCGAATAAAACTAACGTTAACGGAGATCGATACGACCGGGAGAATTTTACGCCAACGTCTGTCAGCACTTCCGGGATGGCTTGGTACAAGCTTGGCAGATATTCATGGCAGAATTTTGTTGAGCGATGAAAGCAGCAGACTGGAGCTTTTCGACTCCGAGCTTAATCCTCTGGATTTTACGAGTCAGAAGCAGTATGAGAAGCAGTTCCTTTCCCCTTCTAAATTCCACTACAATAGCGAGAGGAATGAGATAGTGCGCGTGTGTGAGCTTAAGAGTTCTAAGACCAGAGTTTTAACTATCTTCCGTTTCACAGTGGAATAAAACACTCTTAATGATTTTGACAATGCGGACAATTTGTAGGCCTATTAAAGTAGTTTCGAGATCTCGTGTAACCTAATTATTATGCTCGTATTTTAGCGATTACCTGAAGTTTTAACTCACCGTGTTGAAATACCTATTCCATTTGATGTTTACGTTGAAACTTGTACTTTATTCGCATAACTAAAAACAATTTCGTTCTTCTTGCTTAGCATTTTTTATTTTACCTTTGCTTACATGACGTAACCTCGTGTAACCGTCGAATCTTATCGATTACTTGACGTTCTAACTAACCGTGTTGAAATAACTATTCCATCTGATTTTTACGTTGAAACTTGTACATTATTTGCATAACTAAAAACAACTTCGTTCTTCTTGCTGTTTTATTTTAAGAAATTATTCTCATACCTTTGCTGACATTTGAATTCCTGCAGTTGGAAAATTCCTGTCGGTCTATGAAACTGAATAGTTTGGAAAGCGCTGGTCTAAGTTTCATCGATATTTTTTTAACAATTATTTTTTGCTGTTTTTGCATGGCTCAGTTATCCTCAGAAACTGCTGCCTCCTCCCAATGGTATTTTCCTATGGTATTTTCGTGCATATAGAGGTAAGACGGGGGCCTATCTTAATCTTCATTCATACTCATCAGACAGGTTTAAATTCTGATCTTTCATTTGAAATCCATGTTTATATAATAACAAGTAATCACACTCTTAGCTGTCTCTAAGCTTCTGATTTCCTATGACTTGGAGCAAAGATCAGAGTGTCTGCTTCTTGATCCTCATAGAATTACACAGAAGAAAGTATGTGGTTTACTGTAACTGGCCGAATGGAAATACTCGACCGTAGGACAAGCAGAAGCAGTCGGAACGATTTGTCTCATAATGCCATAGGCTATTTAGCTCCATGATAATTGAGATCGATTTATTTAGCTCTTCACGAACAAAAATTATTTTCCGACAAAGAGAAGAAGGTACATGCGAATAGTTAATAATTTATCCGATTTGAAAGATATTCCGTTGTATCCGTTTTATATCCTTAACTGAAACGTTTTAGGCCTACATCCGAAGTAAGTGTGTTCGCGTTATATATCCACCTGAACAAGAAAACCCCCGGATGTCTTAATCCGGCTCTTGGCTTAAGGCCTCCGGAAGTCTTCATCCGGCCCTGTACATCCGAAGTGTTTTCACGTTATATCCACTTGATTGAGAAACGCCATAGTACTACTTCGATCGCGATGATTTGCGAAGAGGCTCAATCTTTAATTGGCTTCTTACAACCAAAACTCACGCAGACTTTCCTTTAATAATAATACTACGCATCACACAGATGGTACTGCTTAAGACCATTAGTTCGGTCGAGAAGGCCAGCGTCCAGATAGTTGCGCAAGAGTCAAAATTTTGAACTAGATTTACAAGTAGGCTTAGGCCTACAATTTCTACGTTGAATTTATCATCGCACAGGCGACATTTCTCCAGGCTACCGAATTCCGAGGATTTTGCGATCGCGTTTGCGGGCCCTTACATGTATATAGCAATCGTTCGCGCCAAACGGGAGACAGCGCGAGAAACTTCTAAGCGAATTGTTGGTAGACGCCGATATAAGTTTAGCTCGACAAAGGGTTATCGATTTGTTTGAAGATTGTAACGATCGTAGAACTCTCGTTACAAGATTACTTTATACTGGTATGAAAATAAATGGACGTCGATCGAATTTATCAGAATTCAAAATCGTAAGTATACTCTGGTAATTATATTTAAAATTGTTGAAATCGTGAATCGATAGGCCTATAAGCAGAGATGTTTGCATCATTTATTTTATTATAATATTATAGGGTAACGGGAGCAAAACACCCCCTTAAATAAGCAGAGATTTTTGCATCATTTGTTTGATTATATAGGGTAACGGGAGCAAAACATCCTCCTTAAACGGTGTTTGCTAAGTTACACCGTGAGTAACAGTATTTTAAGCATGAATTTATTGCAAGGTCTAGTGCTGAATGTCCCAAATAAAGAATAATTGCGTTCCATAAAATTGAGAAAAGATGACATTAAACAATAATTAAAAACAAAATGCTTCAAAGGGGCGTTTTGTATTTTCCGAAAACCTTTGTGACCTGTATTATAGCCTAAATGCATCACCATGTGTACTCTTTAAAGATGTACAGTAGCCTATATGCCTTTGAGGGCATTTATGACTGCCTTTATATACTGCTTAACACAGGAAGAAAGCAATTGCTTAATAAGGATAGACCTGTTATACATGTAAATGACATTGAGAAATACAATAAGGTTATCGTTTTCAAAACCCGGTTGGGCGTTTTGCCCCAGGTAAAAAGTTCCATAGGGGGCGTTTTGACGCGCTTGGTGCTACTCTGTGAGATTGCCAAATGCCTGTATCATAAAAAAAATTAAAATCCCGTTTATTATGCACAGTAATTCGATATATTTTTTGGTATATTTTAAACCTAGAACTGTTTGTATTATTGGCTATGCATCGCATTTTGGAACCATTAATGATACAGAATTGGTAGCCAACTCTTACAAGGAAACACGAAAATCAAGTTTATTGAAAATAGAAACAAGAAAGCCATCAAAAAACAAATTACTAACTGTTTTCTCAATAGGGTACATATATGTTCATAATTAATTACTCTAGCATTTAGAATAGCGCAGGGAGCGCCTCCGAGTAGGAATCTAGAAGGGGCGCTATACAAATTTTTGAAATAAAAATAAAGTATAGGGTCTACAAGACCCCAGAACAGTCAAAAACGTTCATTACATAGCCTAGGGAGGACAGGGAGGGGAGGGGTGTTTTGCCCCGAGGGGTATTTTGCCTCACTCTGCTCTGTTCATTAGCTTCTGTAAAATTCACATCTATTCTTTCAAAATGCAGCCAGGTCCACCAACAGAAATTCTGGTCCCTAGGCATTGCAGTCACGGGCCACTGAACTATCTGTAAGTTTTTTATGAGGAAATTCAAAAACAAATTGAAATAATTAAATTGCGGGTACGGCGGTACGATATTGTAGTTATATTGTACAACTATGATTTTAATAATCGATTCAAAATTACAAAAAAAAAACTTCTTTCTTTTCTAACAAACTAGACAAATTGTTTTGTCCGAAGACATCTGCCATAGTCTTATCATTAAAACTGCGTCTCAATAGTAGCCTATATACATCATTACTGTATCCGTTATAATCCATTATTATTTCAATTCTATTCATTTTAATTATATATTTAATCAGCCTAAACAGAATACGTGGTGTTTTTAACACGAAATAAAATTTGACTCTATATATTAAATATCATTTCACTAACAACTCTAAGACGGGTTCCAAGTTACAATCATCTTTGAGTAAGATTGCAACTTCGTAAGTTTTTGCAAAGACTAAAAGCCTAACTCAATGAAGATAGTTGGTAGGTTTTGATAGACATAAATTTATGGAAACCTATCATTGCAATTAACCATCACATAAAACAATTCAAATCGCCTTAGGTGAATATTTTACTAAATCATTTAATTATTTTGCTTCAGTCAAAATCTTTTGAAAATTAGTTAAAACTTAGTTGGGTTTGATTTTGGCTCTTTCTCCTCGTTGTCAAGACTGTCTCCAGTGAAATATTTATTGTCTATTCCTTCTTTTTCCTGAACCTGTTTTAACATAAATATATTAGCAATATTAATAACCAACATTTATGTAAACATTGCATACGATAGGCTATGTAAACGATGCAAACACTACGCAAATAATGCATTAAAGATGTAATCATGAATTTCGAAATTCATGGAAATTCATCTATTGAAAGCAATAAGCTGGGTTATCGAAATAAGTTTTATGACCAAAGTGGCCGAAAAATATAAGAAAAGCGACAAACAGAATATATAGCGGTCTACTTGATATAATACATCTCTAAAATTATTTACAGAATACACACACATTTCACAAACTAAGTACATGCACAGCATCAACTCATCAAAATCTGCTCTACTTTGTGATTGAAATCAGTAGCAAAAGATATTCATTGCAATAACTTTTGACACAATAAAGAAAGTAGTTTACAACAATCCCATCAACGA
Organism: Aporrectodea caliginosa; assembly: GCA_020284085.1. Classification (NCBI taxonomy): domain Eukaryota; kingdom Metazoa; phylum Annelida; class Clitellata; order Crassiclitellata; family Lumbricidae; genus Aporrectodea; species Aporrectodea caliginosa. Next base: position 323,271 of record JACEVL010000469.1, read on the forward strand.
TATTCTATACCTTGTAATATCAAACCAATCGAATTATGCATTTCCTGCGCGGAATTCTCTGGCGTCGAATTGTCCCAGCATTGACAGAAAGTCTTTTAGGACATAATAATGACCATCGTATGTTCTAGTTAATCCTGTCTTAAGTTGTGAAAAATCAAAGATTCGTAACAATCTTTTATATTATCTAAACAAATATAAAATGACGATTCTTACATTTATAGCTTCTCCATTTATAATTTCTGATTTCTCATAATCAACACCACATCGGAATGGTTTCTTGCACGATTCAGGACAATAGCAATACACATTGTCTGCACATGAGTACATGAGTGATACTGGAATCTTTCGAATTCGGTCTGAAAGAGAAAGTTCATTAATAGGATTATAAACCATGCTATCCGCTACTAATATAACATAACATAATTATCATAACATGAGTGATGCTGGAATCTTTCGAATTTGGTCTGAAAGAGAAAGTTCATTAATAGGATTATAAACCATGCTATCCGCTACTAATATAACATAACATAATTATCATAACATGAGTGATGCTGGAATATTTCGAATTCGGTCTGAAAGAGAAAGTTCATTAATAGGATTATAAACCATGCTATCCGCTACTAATATAACATAACATAATTATCATAACATGAGTGATACTGGAATCTTTCGAATTTGGTCTGAAAGAGAAAGTTCATTAATAGGATTATAAACCATGCTATCCGCTACTAATATAACATAACATAATTATCATAACATGAGTGATGCTGGAATCTTTCGAATTTGGTCTGAAAGAGAAAGTTCATTAATAGGATTATAAACCATGCTATCCGCTACTAATATAACATAACATAATTATCATAACATCATTGTTCCCAAGTAAAACATCGGTATGTAATAATCATCATCTTAAGCTAATGCGGGAAACAAAGGGAGGACCAAGTTTACAATCTGGTTATATGGAAATAGACTGATTATACAGTTCATACGAATCCATGAGGAGTGGTTGGATTGTTCCTCAAGATTCACATCGCAACAGCTAGAAAGGTGCAGATCCCAACAGTCAATACAGGCTAATGTTAGGTGCAATAAACTTAAGAGGTGCGTGTATGGACAAGTATCAGTTGTACAGTCAATGACACGATGAAACTCCTGAGTTCTTTTAAAAGTAACCACAACAGGTTCCAAACCATGCTCCGATCACCACTAACTAGTAGTAATCATTAACGAAGTGATCCAGCGAAGTATATAAAATATGCTCAGGTTTTATATTAAGCAATACGCGGGGTTGAAGCAGGAAGGTTGCGTGGAGGGGTCAGTTCCAAGCAGAACCATCACATGATCTCAGTGTAATTGAGTAGTTAGGAGCTTAAGTCTTCCATCGAGCGGATTTTTCCTTGCCCCATCCCTCTGAGCAACAGTATGGCTGATGTAGGTGATAGACTCCAGCCTTTCTATTTATCCGATTCTATCAAGACGATGCTGATTGATCAACGCGGTTAGTTCAGGTCAGTCATAATGTGTGATTAAGTTAAATTATCCAGCCTAGTGCAATTTTCCAGTTCGTCAAGACGTGATTACAGGGCTTTGTTTTCTTGTTCAAATGAAGTGATTTTCTGGCTTAAGATTTCGTCTGCTCAAAACACTTGCAGTTTGACTGAATTCATGAGGTGTAGACTTGGTTTTCCTAGTCTTGTTTTTTCATTTTAGCATTTTTTAGTTTTTTCCGTTTATGTTACGTGTTACTGTTCTTGGTCTGCATCTGTAGTTGACTTTTCCACCAGAGATTCTAACGAAGTCGTAAGGTTTTCAGCCAATTTGCTGAACTTGTTGCGTCTCTTGTCAACTAGCTTTTTGAAGAAACAAATATCTGATTGATTTATTGACTCACATTTTCCGTAAGAGGACCAAGTCGGTCAAATAGACGAACGCCTAACACTTCTTGTACCTCATCAAGTACGCTCTCCATTTGGAGTCTTTTTTTCTAAATTGTTTTGAGAATGTCATAATCAGTTACCTTAAACTGCGTCCCCGAATAAGTGACGCATCTAATCCATAACGTTTGAAGACAATATCGACATTAGAACCACGTGAATGTATTAGATTGTTGGAACACTGCACGGGCGACGTGTCATTCAACCACCATCTTGATTCTCTAACCTGAGGACCTATTTATTACCATATAGTGTGTCAATAACTATAAATGGGGGATTCCATGTGCCAAAACTTAAAATACAGTTTGAATCATGGTCAGCTGGCGTTGAGAACAGCGGACAATACATATATGACCTATGCATTTTCTTATTTTTGTTTATACAAAATTTAAAAGTCAAGAATGAAATTTAATAAAATCGATAATTTAAATATGAAAACCTGAATAAGGTCTTCGCAAATTTCTGCTAAGAATTTTTGGTTCAGAATCTACAAGACAATATCAAAACACTCACCGAAAGTCCATCCTCTTGTGACAAATAGTTCCATTATTATACTTGAAACAAAAGACACGATAATGTTGATAATTAGTGAGCTAAAGACTCCAATGAAGCCATACCAGCCGTAAGTCACTCTATACAGTTCCACAAGTGGAAACCAATTCGAGCTGAAATATTGAAACCAATGCAAATGCTAACATATAATTCCAGAACAATCGAAGCTAGCAAATTAAATAGCATAGGCCTAGGCTACACGGTACTCGACAATCGTATGTCAATTCTTAATCCCCAATTCGTTAGCGAAATAATCAATAATTTACATGAATAATAAATTTTAATAAATTATATAAATTATATATGGCGCAATCTATAATTACAAAAGGTAAATATTGAAAGTATGTTCTGTGTTGTCGTCGGATCAATTTTGGATTTTCAACGATTACCATTTCAGGATCAAATAAAATCAATACATTGCAGATTTACGTCATTATAGGGTCTATGATGTAAATGAAAAATAAAATAATTAAGTTCAAAAAAGGATATTAATGGTTAAGCTGGTATTGCGTTGTGGCCACATTTATGCGTTCCAGAGTTCTTAATATAAAACTCAATCATTCAATAAGTTTTTAAGTGTGTAATCTGTGCAAGGCTGCCCGTGTGTGGTGACGTTTTCCACACACTTGGACATTCAAACTCTGGAAGGATAATGCTGCTATTAAATTTAAAACTGCATAATTTAAATAGGTAGACAGCATACACAAGCATTTAATTGTTCTGTACGGCTTTCAAATCCTGAATTAATATGGCCTAGCACAGAAAACAATAAAATGGCACGTTAGACGTAATGACACGAAAATCTCATTATTCAAGATTGGTTTCTAATATACTGCATTTAATGTGAATGTTATATGCGGATATATCACTTAACGTTCCAATTGATCGATATTAGAATTACCTGTTCGTAGGTAGGCCTAATTGTATGGTTAGATTTCCTCTGCAACTTGAGATGGGTAACGTAGGCGTAGGTGGTGCATATACTAGTCCTCCAACAGATATCCATAGAGTTATAATCAAACCTCCGAGAATTCCAGCTATTGCTCCCTAGATATTAGAAACAACCTTACTCCCGTCAGCCAACATTAAAGAAGATGAAGTTGAAGAGTACAACTACGCATACGCAGGGGCTGCCGAGAAATAGAAGAACTTGTAAGATGTCGATGAAAGGAGGACCAACATTGACATTGATTTAAAAATTGGTATCTGTGTTGTTTACGGAAAACTAAATTGAAATGTAGTTGTGTGTGTGACTGTTGTGTGTGTGTGGATGTGTGTGTGTGTGTGTGTGTGTGTGTGTGTGTGTGTGTGTGTGTGTGTGTGTGTCGACGTTTGTTCTTTTCAGAGACATCTTATGGCAACAGAGAATGGTTCGGTGGGCAGAAATTATTTTTTTTACAGTTCTCCCTTCGTATGGCAAAATTACATGTATAGTCAAATTCAAAATATCCATTAAGAAGTTTAACCTCATTGTAGATTTTCACCAGTGTTTAATTGTATGTCAGTATTAACCCGAATGAATACCTTGTTGTTAGCGTTAGAAAATATATTTAAAAGAAATTATGCGACAAAGCTTTATACAGAACATTAGGAAGAAAAGCATAAAAAGTTACTTTGACGTACGGCAGAGTTGCAGAATGGTATAAACAACCCTGCGATAAAAAGTCCACCCAATGGTCCATCGATCACACCCCATATCGTTCCTGTAGCTTGGACAAGTTTACTTGTGAATTGATCGGCAGCGTATGATAATCCAATTGTTATAAGACCAAAGAATATAACTGAAAAATGAAATATATAAAACTGCAATAATCGATTTAAATTAAGAGAAATTTAAGAGAAATAGGCATCCTACATTGCTTCCAAATTTTAAAATCTGTTATCCTTCACCAAACAGACGACACTTGAATGAATATGAATATGAATACTTTAAAAAACTTTGACATGTAAATCGAAACCGTGCTTTTATTTAGAGGAGTAAGCTCATCATAAATTGGTATACTGAATCACACTTAGGCCTATCAAAACCTCTCACGTATTTTTACCTTCACAACAAGACTGCCTTTTCAGTTAGTTTCAAAGATAAGTTTGAGATTTTAATGAACAGATCACCATACCTATGATCACCGCTACGATTTTCCTCCCTTTCTCAGACAACGGTTTTTTTCTTGTCGCGGAAACTATAGGGGTTATGATGTCTTCAAGAAAAACTGCTGACAGCGCATTTATTACTGAAGCAATGGAACTGAAACACACCAGACACAAAACGTTTTAACAGAAAATAGCCTAGCTTTCTTTGGGATTCATTTTTCTGCAACATAGCTAAACGATTTTTACAATACAAGCCATTTTGTTAATTGTATTCATTCATTCATTCAGAGCATTTATACAGCGCCCCTATAAATCAAAATCAAATCATTTTTTATTGATCCATCCATAGTCCAGAACAGTTACAGATGATATGAAAAAATAAAAGTGTTATGTACATCAACCGAAAATAATTCAGTCAGAGACAATTGTAAATGCATTAAAGAATCTCAATAAGGACTGGAGAGAAGGGTCAATAAGGGAGACCTAAAAGGAACCTAGGCCCCGCTAAGTAAGGCCCACATTTAAGTAAAGAAGAAAATGGCCATTACCCAAGTACAAAACAGTAGGTTAGTGCATCAGCAAATCAATTAATGACAGCTAGATGGATAAAGCCCCCTTAAAGTCCGACTCACACCTCAACGTGGTGAGGGGTGGCAACAGTCAGTAGGGGAGTGCCTGCTGAGGCTATGTCATCAGTGGTGAAGGTCTTGGCTGAAGTACCACCTTAGGGCGCTACGCGAGGTGGACAGGCTCAGCAGGAACCCTGAAAAAGCTGTCAAACGTGGGCGGCATCGCCGCATTTGATACCACAAGTGGATATCAGAGCCAGTCCTAAGCCTGGAACTCTCTTTAAGGGAGAAGTGCGAAGGTCGAACGGATGGGTGCAGATACTCCGTTCGTAAAGAACAAATACGAATGAAATCCAATGCAAGCATTGGACTCCAAAGGGCCTCGGCCCATGGATACGATGCAAGCGTTGGACACCTACGGGCCTTCTGCCCATGGATCCTGATGATGATGATGAGACGGATAAACCATAAGGCCTGATACACTCTGAGTAATTCAATAATAGACAACCAATAATCGTAAGAGGATCAATAAGTGTAAGTTTCTATTCCAAAGTAGATCTTAACTATTCAATTATAGCAATAATATTTAAATTAACATATTAATATAGGAAAATGAAAATAAGAAAACAATAAACATAGAAATAGAAATAGAAAAAACTAAGGAGAAATAAACACAAAAGATAAACACAGAAGAAAAGAGGATCACGGCAAGTGCAGAATTATGAGACTTGCAAAATATTATCTGGAGACAGAAGGAAGGCTCGGAGGTTTCTTTAAATGTATATAGGTTAGGGATATGTCATAGAGTGGAGGGAAAACTATTACAAACTCTTCGGCCCCATATAACTAACGAGAATTTGCGCATGTTAGTGCGTAAGAATTCTACGAGATACTATTGCCTTTGTCACGCGTGTATTGAGAGTGCAGATTAATGACATTTTTGAAGTAATTGGAAAATGCATTGGGGATCTGGTTGTGGTGTAGCGGTGCATAAATTCCCCCATTTGATAAATATTAATTTGATCTATTTTCAATATCCCTAATTCTTGAAATAGTATAGAAGTATGAAAATTGAAGGGGCCCCTGGCCAGGACTCGAACTATACGCTTTTGAAATATAAGAAGCCTGCTGAGGTGCGTGTTATAACTCCTTTGGGTTTAGCTATTTTGGCTTAAACACGGGCAAGATGTGCAGACCAGATGACGTATTGGTCAATAAAAACTCCACGAACTTAACAGAGGTAACTCTCGATACTTTTATGTTATCAATTAGAATAGTTTCGTCACATTGCGGGAGTAATTTACGACTAGATGTGAATAATAATTATATAGTTGGATTTGCCTATATTAAGGGATAACTTATTCGCCTTAAACCAGTCAGAGATTAGCTTTAGTTCATCATTTATCACAGTGATGATTACCCCAGGGTTCCGTTCTTGGCCACTCCTTTATATAATTTGAACTGCCGACCTGGAATCACTACTGATAGCTGGCGCTATCCCTAGCCAGTCCTACACTGACAAACTGCAAGCCTGTGACCACTGTCCAGCGGTTAAGGCCGACTTGAACAACGAACCGGGCCATGGAGACCCTGCGGACCTGGATGTCATGAAACCGGTTGCGGCTTATCCCGGCTAAGGCTCACCTTATCTAGCTTGGCACCCCAAGCAGCTCTCCAACAATAATATGTCTAGACCTATAGCCTCCCTTACATTGGAACAACCATATTTCATTCGTTCAACCTCAGTCCTGGCTTTGCGAGTTGTCCTGGACCTCAAAACCACATTTACGCGACACATAAAATCCTCTCTGCCGCAGCTGCTACTATTATATCGGCTTCGGCAGCTGAAGGTAATCTCCCGCTCATTGACTCCTAGCGCAGCCTCAACGTTTGTGCATGCTTCTGTAGTCTCACGGCTTGACTACTGTACCACCATATACGATGGTAATAATGACAACAAAGGTGGTGGTGACGATTATAATACCAATACAACTAATTATAAAAATAATGGCAGTAATAATGCTAAGCCCTAATAATATTTTGTAACCATCCGCTGCAGCTCTTTTATGTAGCTGCATTAAGTCCTAAATAATAAGCGTTAGTAGGGTAGTTGCGTTTGTGTCTTACCTCAAGGCAGCTGAAAACATGGAAGCCATCAGAAGTCCAGGTACTCCATGATATTCGCCCAATAACTGCATTATGAAGTATGGAACAATCTAAGAACAACAGCATCAAGTTATAGTTTTCCTTTTAGTACCATCATTTAATAACCGACTGCATTAGCTCGAATGAATGATTTATAGTACCTACTGTATCAACAAAGAGGTGTCTACAGTTTTTTTAAACAGCAGCAGTATTTTTTTCGGAGATTCACAGCCACTTCTCTAGATTTTGGTGACTTTTTACAGTTTTTCTTATCTCAGTGTCTAGTTTAAAGAGGAGCACCTGCTAGCGAAACGATCACCCTACAAATCAAACTATGACACTGCAGGAGCCAGCATATATCTTTTAATAAAACAAGTGAAAAAAAGTATAACAACAGAAGATAAATAAATAATTAAATATATACATATATATATATACCAGGGAAAGCGGTGTTGTTTACTAACTAATGAATGGACACTACAATTAGTATAATAAATTAGAAAACATGTTATATTGGAATAGAGTGTATAGTACTTGATCTCCAGACTGAATCTGTTTAGCCACCAGTGGATCACATCTCACATCATCGGCTTCGTAGGTAGCGTTAATAACCAGCCCGATAAGAACCCCAAGAGCAGCTATTGGAACAAACGTCACGAATATCAGAATTAGTGACCTGCAAAAAACATTTAAAGACATGCATCAGGTTCAAAAGGCTTCCATCACTTACACAGTCGATGAAACACAAGAAGAAGTCTGTCCTTTCCTTATCACCAAAAAATATAGTAATACATATAGTGCGCTGTGTAAGCTTAAGTGAAAAACACAAGTATGAGATATAACATAGTAATTCTTAACTAGTTAACTAAGACTAATAAATTTAATGAGCACTAGGTGATAAGATGAGACCGTACTCTAATTTTGAACAGAGAGATATTAGTTAAATTACGTAGGGTGAGAGGTATGTCATTCCATGTGCGGGGCCAACGCATTTTATAGAAAACATCCGAGAATTAGTCCTAGAAAAAGCTACTCTAACATTTGTAGCAGAACGTACAGGGTAGGGTTTACGATAGACGTAGTAGTGAAATAGTTATTGAAGACCTTGGTAATTGATTATGAAAATATTTAAACATAAATTCGCTAGTTTGAAAAATTCTAATATGTTCAATACTAAGGACACGGTACAATTTAAAATATTGCATCGGTAGGCATAGAGTGCCTATAGACAAAATATTTCTGTCCTTGAATCTACTTAAATTCCGAACCTTTCTCTAAATAAAAACCCGTAGACAGTGATACTCGAGCACCCAACATCAAGAATTTTTATAGCAACTCAATTATCCCGACATCACAGATACGCGCGCACCCTAAACATAGCAAATCATATGGAATCCGTAATATTAGTGTCTGCAGAAAAGAAAAAAACGGCTGGCATAAAACATTATTGCTCAGGGATGAAAAATCACCGCCTGTTTTTAACATAGGCCCTATGTTATTGTTCCCTCAATTTGCCATGATGCAAAAAATGACTTCCTCAGAGTTTTATTTTTTAGATAACAAACTTAAACATTTTAGATAACAATGTTCAGAACATACATGTAGGTGATAGCTGCGAAGTGATTACTTCTTCGCAAATAGGAATTGTTGAGGAACTGTGCTTACGCCTGAGCCTTTGTCGGAGTATCAACAGACATATAGCGTTGAATCATCATTTGGTTGCATACGAACAATCCAATGTTAGTCCAGCACATACCGATGGATTGAGTCCAGAAAGTGTGACGAGCCCGAGGATCCATATTAAATGCATTGTACTTCCTACATCAGCAATTAGTGAATTTTTTTTATTATTATGGTGTTCACTCATACGATTATAAATATGAACCGGGCAAATATAATATTTGCAAACAAGATTAACAATCTTAGATGTAAAATTGCTAGATGTACCGCTAATTTAGTATGGAATTACCTGCTGCTCGACTCTGACTCCTTTGGACCTGTTTTTAATGACATACCAGCTGTTACCTACTTCAAAGTCTATAATCTTCCCAAAGGCATGGTCCCTAAATCAACCCCAATGGACTTAATTCCAACATCACTTATTGTCTCTTGTTCTGATTACTCCCACCTCATTGTACACTCGGCTAACCTGTCTTTTGGTGAAAGGTGTCTTCCTTCATGCTTCAATCTGCTCTAGGCACGCCTTAGCTTAAAAACGTGACCTAGACTCCAGCAACCTTTCTATCTTTATAGGCCTATCTCCAACCTCAGTAACATTTCCAAGATCATTGAGCGTCTCTTTCTTACTCGTATCAAGAAACACATTACTTCCTCTCCCAACTTCAGTTCTTATCAGTCGTCTTACTGCGAAGGCTTTTCCCTGAGAGTGCTATTGCCTCTAAACTGGGTAATATCTTCTTGTCTGTTGAAAATGGAAAAGCCTGCGTCTCAATATGTCTTGGCCTCAATGCAGCCTTCGACACAGTAGATCACCAGCTACTCCTTTCAAAATCAACGAAAGCTTTTGTGTCTCTGGGATAGCTTTAGACTAGTGAACATCATGCGTTGGCGACCGGAATCAGCAGGTGGGCATTGGTACCGCTAAGTCTGAGTCCACTGTTTGCACCGCTGAAGTGCCACAGAGATCTGTCCTCGGCCATTTATTATTTACAGTCTTTACTTCCCCAATCAGTCATATAGCTAATCACTTTGGAGTCCAATTACAACAGTGCGCGAAAGATGTTCAACTACGTATTGCTCTCTCACATACTGATGATAAACTAAAATTCGAGGAGTGCCTCTCATCCATGGATGCGTAGTTCTGTTTCAATGGTTTGGCCATAAACCCAAACAAGTCTGAGGCAATTTTGTTCTGGTCACGTAAACGCCTGCGTTCTTCCTCTTCACTTTCTACTATCGACCTCGCAGGCACTGATGTGTCACTATCAGGCACTGTCAAAACACTTGGGGTAACCATGGACAGTAAACTCACATTTCCACCGCATATAACAATTCTTTTGAGCAGAAATATCTGGTCAATATCACCACAGCAGCTATGCATTTTCTTACATTTGTGGCCTTAAAGAAGCAGCATGAGTGCGCTTAAAGAAAGCGTTTTAAAATAAGCTGATCAAGGCAATCCCTAGGCACCTCACAGATACTGTATTGCACAAACAAGCAACTATCAATGCAGAAGTTTAAGAAGACCAATCGTTTTTTCGCTCAAAGAAGAACCATAATAGCTATTCAATGATCCAGATACTTTCAAAAGGATTCAATTAGAATGCGACAGCCTTCAGCAACGTCAAGCGTTGGGAGCACTCAAGGCTGGAGGTGGTCAGATCAATCCGTTGTAGAAAAGTGCAGAATACAAAACTAATATATCGTTTGCAAAACTCGAATTAAAGAGAGACAAAGAAAGGCCACGAACACGTTGCGCCTTCATATCAGTGTAGTTGCGAAACATTAGATTATTAGAATGTATGAAATGCAAATGATAATGTTATTATATATCCAATATACGTAAATAAAAGTTATTTCTGTGCCTCTGTATAAAAACTAAATGTAACATCTATCTGCAGATCGACATGAAAAATAAACTAAGAAGAACGATTGGTTTGTAAAGAGTTCAAAATTTTCGTGCGACAAGCTGCATGATGTATGGAATAAATTAGAGTTGTGTATCTTTATCTTGATAACTGTTATTATTCTTAATAATTTTAACATTGCAAACTTCATATAGAAAAATGAAATAGAGAACGTGTGAGACATATCACTAAATGCAGGATACTCTCCTCTACCAAACAAATAATGAATACGCATAAATTTTACGAAGTGACTAGCGGACCGCCAGGCGGTCCGCAAATTTCTAATAGGCCTACTAGCGGGCCGCCAGTCACGTGTCAGATCATTTATGTCGGTCAAAAGTTGCTTTTGTTAGTTTTAACGAGTTAGAAAATTTAAAAAAGTATACGAGACAACTAATTTAAGTAATCTTACAATGTGTGATGCAAAGACATTTGAATCTATGAATAAGTATGAGTCGAAGAAGGCTGCACATGCAGAATTAGATCCAATATTATTCATTACGATTGTGTGGTATTCCGTAGTCGAGTGGTTAGCGTGCTGGAATGTCAACTCAAAGGTTTGAGGTTCGAATCCCGTCAAACAGAAATTTTTTCATCTGTTATACCCCGTTAATTTTCTGCACATTTGAAAATTTACCTATTTGCTTGTGTCTGGAGTTGGGAGTGCTTATGAGTAGTTACCTTGTCTATGGTAAAGTTAGGCGTCGTTAGGGTCAGGGTTAGGGTTATTGCTGTCGTTATAAAACATAGTACCATCCTAACATCATGCCAATATATACCGTAAAACGCCACTAAACTTACGCAGCATGATACTAAATGTTTCTCATCATAGCGTAATAGCCTAAATTAAGGTTTTCTGTCAATTTTCCGTCTTCGCGGACCGCTAGTATTCGAAATTAGAGGCCGCCTATCTCTCTGAAGTCACGTGAGACTGGCGGCCCGCTAGTATTGAAAACTTGCGGACCGCCTGGCGGTCCGCTAGTCACAGCCTAAATTTAAATATCAAATTTCTGTTTGCTGCAAGTGGGCAGACGGATCACAAAATCAGTATCAGGTTTGGAAGATATTACAGTAGAAGTAAAGGAACATTATTCCTGCGGTTTTGCAAAGCATGACTCGCAGTTTATATTCAATACAATAAATATTGTAAATATGACACAGTTCCAACCTGAACATTTTCTTAGTGCTGTCCTTGTCCTTGCCTTAAATATCTTCTCAATATTGAATTTCATAATCACATTCCTGAATTACAATGTTTCGGATCTTTAGGTAAAGTGATCGGCACTCCACAAAGGTCGGATTCTTTCTTAAGACAAATACAACTAGTCCAGCAAATCAAAATAAGAAATATCGTCGTAATGGGATAATTAGTAAATGTTACTTACGCGCCAAAATTGATACGTCCTGTTCTTTTGGCAATTTCCCAAACTTTCTGACCACCCCCAGCCTTGAGTGCTCCCAACGCTGCTATTGTTATTAATCCAATTAAAAGTATTATCATTTGCAATGCGTCTGTGTACACGACGGCCCTCATTCCTCCCTAAATCACAAAACAGACAGGTCATACATCCTAATATTTCCAATCTGCATTGTCCAAGTTTCTTTGGTTATAGGCCTATAATTGTTAATCAGGATTTCGCAAAATCAGACTGAAATTTTCTGGTTTTCCACTTGTGCATGGCTTTTTGTCTTCCAATTTACCCCCTCCCCGTCCATTTAACTATCAATTCTTTTACTCAGCAAACTTTTGGTGAATTTCGATTACTCTTCTGACAAAAAGTGCCTGATAGATGCAATTTCAAATCTCTCAACTTCTTAGACGTTTTGCCAAAAGTCAATAATTTGAGGCCCATCTGTCTTCAAAGTCTTTACTTATTCCTTCCCAATATAAGGACTTCGCAAATTCCACTCCACAAAGGTCGGCTTCTTTCTTAAGACAAATGCAAAAAACTCAATAAAAGTACAACATTCTTCCAATAAATGTCTTTCTCATTATATTGTCTAAAAGAGTCAGGACCCAGAAGATCTACTCAAGTTTAACTTTTGGTTGCTGTTAAGAAAGCATAATTATGTAACCACGCGGATGTGTTATGAGAGCAAGATACAACAAAGGCAAAACTTAAGTGCCGTTGCTACTGTAACATCGTCTTCCAGTGCTAAATGACCCAGCTTATTCTGACATTGAGGGAGCAATTCACAGAACTAAAAACGAGGAAAGAGAAACATAGGCTATATACATCATCTCTTAGCTCGCTAATTTCCCATAGTTTACCATAAGAAAGCGTCTAGAGACAATTAAAAGATTGCAATAAAAACAGTCATGACAGGATATTTATATTTAGATGTAATAATACAAAGTATTTTAGATCATACCATAGCAGTGTATATTGTGCATATGACTCCAGCCACAGCAATGATGATAAACGGGTTTATACCGGTCACTAAAACATGTAGTGAAAATCATTTTTAATTTACTTTCTTTAATTTGCCATGTCTTTTATAATGTAAGCACTCTATGATATTCATCAATAAGTGGTGTTGGACAAAAATTAGTAAAAGTAAGTAAAACGTAAGTAAGAATATTCTTTATTTGACTACCAGCAAATGCACAGTAGCACAGTAGCTTACAGGAGAAATAGATAATACAAACATTCATGCAAAGTCATATAAAATTCTCATAATAAAACTTCTTTTTGCAAAGGCATCAATTCTAGGTAGGGTGAGATCATGTGGCCTGACTATTTTTAAGATACTACACGAGTTTGCTTATCCCGCTAATTTACCGTAAGCAAGACATGGTTAAAAATGTGTAACTTATGTAACTAATTTTCTTCATTCTAACAACTTTCGTTATTTTGATCACAACTGAACAGGCCTACGTTTTCTGGGTCAGGGAACAAGTATGGCAACCAAAGCTTTCTTATTCTTATTACATAATTATGTACAAAAATGTTACATTTATTTCTATGAAATCTTAAAGAAAGGTTAACAGATTTACCTGCTGAAAAGGCCAGAGCAGGAACGTAAAGCACTACCGCCAAATAGATGACCTGCAGAATATAATATCAATAGTCATAGACTGATGAACACTTTAGTTGTATATATTGCTGTAAAAATGCATAAATTTATTTCAGGTAGGAATGTGGACTGAAAACATACGAACACCTACACACACATACATTACACACACACACATTGATATCAAACCAAGAAGACAGAGTGCTAGCAAGATCAGCAGCACTTGCAGAGCTTGACGAACGTTATCGTGCGAGCACAGCTGCAGCTACGGAGGTTTCTCTGTGGGAAAGTCATCTAAGGAAGAGGCGTCATCAGATAGCTCAGAAAAAGAGCCAGAACCTTCGACGTCCACTTTGCCACCAAAGCGGTGAAGGAGAACAATCTCTGTAGTTACTCGTGATGTTGCAGCAGCTCTAGATCGCACCAAAACCAGCAGCAGGAAGGCCCCTCACATTTTGTCTGCTCTCGCAGCATCCAATCTATATGCAGTACCAGCTGGTGAGCTGATGATCAGTCCTTCAGCGATCCACCGAGCTAGGAAAGATAACCGTGCAGTCCTAGCAGCACTGATTCGCGAATTATTCGATCCGAAGATTCCTCTTACTATTCACTGGGACGGCAAGATCATGCCAAATCTTACAGGGACAGAACGAGGGTGTGTTGATCGACTTCCAATAATGGTATCTGGCAAGGATGTGACCAAGCTATTAGCCACCCCCAAACTCAAATCCGGGACAGCTGGTAGAAGTGTTGAAGAAGTCTGGTAGTGCTTTTGTAGGTGGTTTATGTATCGGAGGAAGCTTCTTTGCTGTTCATCAGATTCCTGATTGTTGCGCATGGTATAGACCATGCGCTGCTTTTCGTCGACGGTGACTGAATCGTCAAAAAGGTTGAGGCCAACCAGGGTCTCCGACAAATGCCAAAGGTGTCGGGAAAATGCTGTTATGGCGTCCTATGAGACTTCCTTGTCTTGGTAAGTATGGATTGCCTTCAAGAATTCTAGATAGTTATTTATGCTTCACTGTTTGAGGTACAGGTGAACAAGTACTTCACGTAAGTTGTTGTCACAAAAGAGACACTCGAAGTAATGATTCCACACCTTTTAAGAGTAGGATGGTCGAGATGACTCCTCTGTGCTCTGGCGTTGTTGAATGGGAAATTGTTCTCTGAAAAGCCACATGTTGATCGCATGGATCGCACGTGCGGCGAAATGTCCCTGGGTAGCCTACCTGCACTTTTTTCCTTTCTGTGGAATTCCTCCTAGGAAAATGACTGTTAGCTCTGATAGCTCTATGTCCTCGTCTCTGTGATATTCAGTGCTAAGTTGCTGCAATGCAAAGCTGTTGACACTGTTTCGAATTTCCGTGACACGCCGTGCTGCATCTTTATCCTCCATTGCTGTGCGACGATTGGCGTGATCGATTTGCCGCCAAAAGTCACGGAAATGACTAAAGAGTTCCAATTTTGGAGACCTTGCAAAACCATGCAGTGGCAACACCTTTTCCAGGACACTTACTTTCAGAAACGTGATGTACGCAAAGTTCAAGAGGTCCTTTACTAATTTAGTTTCCAGCTTGATGCGATGCGTACGCATGTGAGGATGAAGTTTTATTGGAGAAAATAGTCTAGTTAAAATTAAAGTTTAACTAATATTCTTTAGTTATTATCTTAAAAGTTTAATTAACAATAATCAGCAACTACGCAACTATCTTCAGCAATGAACGCTGTCAACAACTCAACGCGACTATTACTTATTTAGTAACACTTGTGTTGCCTCTGTATAGAATATGTATAATGTAAGACTGCGCATTGTAAACAGGAACATTGGTTTATTATTCTTAATGAATTGACTGTAGAGTACTCTAGTGAATTAAAGGCTACGTCAGTAAAATGAATAGTTTATTAGTCACTAGGGCCTACTTGCTTCACTGAGGTTAAACTGATGCTGAATGTCTGACGAAACACGTGACCACCTTCTTTTATTACGATCCAGGTACAAATTTGACAGTGGTCTTATTGTTGCTGATTATTACTGAAATGAGTAACTGGTTTATTACTCAAGTCAAGTGAACGGCATTGTCCGTCGTTTGCATTAGCAACTGCCTCAATAATTTTCTGGTAGAACTGCATTAGGAGTATTATTAGTATAGTACACATAACATAGTTTTTAAGTGAAATTATCATTGATTCGCTGCATCATTGCAGTTCACTTAACCTTTCCCATTGTGAAAATGTTTCATGTTTTGTCATAAATGTTTAACTATCGATTTTTAGTTTAGTTAACTTGTCTACAAAATCAGTTGGTAACTTTAGTTAGACTATTTTATTTTAGTTGGAAAATAGTTGAAGTTTAACTAAAAACCGTTTATGCCCATCAATGCGAACCACAAAAGACTATAAATCATACAATAATAATTATTATGTGTAAGCCAAAAATGCGATTTGCAATTAGTGGAATAAAGGATATACTTACTTACCTAATACGAACTAGTTTTATTAGATTGGGTTTCTGATATGCTGGAGTACAAAACTCATCATGAAGTGAACTTACCACTGACACGATGAATGTCAAAGATGCAATGACTCTCGTAGTATAGTTGAATCTTCTTTCTATGTACTGTATCACAACAAAATTAATTAGAAGTAAACATTACTGATTCCAAAGCGTTTTACGTCAGACATAATATCGAAAATGGAACGTTTGGAACAAGTCATGCTAAAAGACTATGCATGTCAATGGGGCTTCTTTTACAACTTTATCAACAGTAATAATTATTGTATGAACATAGTAAACATTCATTGACTGCAGGAATTCATAGGATGTCCCTACAAGAAACCAGCACAATCACGGCATTGCATTGCAAATGAGATTTGAGAAACTTGTAGAACGCATTCGTATTGTTACTAGGCAGTTTCGTTTGTTAGATGGATCTGCCATCTAGTCTAGCGTAAAACATTTGGCTAATTCAGTTCATGCTAGTGCGTGTACAATAATTGTACAGGCATTCAAGATGACCGCTTTCGCCATCTGTAGATAAAGATACGAGTTGCAAACGTAGACCAAGAGACCCGGCGGAAAGTTGACATGTGGATGAAGACGCATGGAGAGTCCTCTGTTGTTTTCCCTTTAGCTGTTTGTCAAGCCGTATGCGTCGGTTTCTCGTCGACAGATATTACCCATTACATTTCAATAATAATGCATTAATTAAAGTTCGCTCTGCTGGTGTAGTGGCATTCAACGTCTATAACAGCACTTAGCTAACTTACCCGGCCTCGCCCGGGTTTCGAGACGAATGACTAATCCGCTTGATTTGCATATTTATCCCCGCCTTCGGATCACGTGCTTTGGCCGTGTTGACAACGATTAAAAATAGTAAAAGAGCAGGCTGCGCTATGAGTTTAAGCATTCAGCGTTGCCTAGTGGCGTGATCTGCCTAGTCGTCATGGCTAACGGTATTTAATGTCAAAATATGTGAACTTCAAAAGTCCATATCTCATAATGGAATATGATGTGAAAATAGTCGCGTTGACCTAGAAATTCGCAGTAGAACATTCTTCAAAACTTAATATCGCTAGAGTGTCGCATTCGCCGAAGCTCTGTCACGAGAAACGGAGGACGGAGTGGGTAGTTTTCTACCCAAAAGAAATTTGTAATATCTCAACTCACAGGTAAGCTACAATAACGGATGCGTGTCGATTCTACTATTTCCAAGGTTAAGGAATCGACCTATCGCATTGGAAATAGTGTGGAATAGTACTATCCAAGATGGCGGCAAATATGGCCGCCAAAACACAAAACTGTGTGTATCTAAGCCCACAGATAAGCTACAATGACAAATAAAGTCTTCATTGTAATACTTTCAAGGTCAAGGAATCGAACAATCGCATTGTCAATACTGTGGGAATAGTACTATGCAATATGGCGGCCAATATAGCCGCTAAAAGAGAAATATGTATATCTGAGCTCATTGGTAGGCTACAATAACAGATGAAGTATCGAATTTTATATTTTCAGGATCAAGGAATCGAACTATCGCAGTGGCAATAGTGTGAAAATGTTACTTTTCAAGATTGCGACCAATATGGCCGCGAAAACAAAACTATGTATAACTCAGCTCATAGATAAGGTGCAATGACAAATGAAGTATCGAATTTTATATTTTATATTTTCAGGATCAAGGAATCGAACTATCGCAGTGGCAATAGTGTGGCAATGTTACTTCCTAAGATGGCGGCCAATATGTCTTCCAAAACAGAAACATGTATATCTCAGCTTATAGATAAGATACAATGACAAATGAAGCGTCGAATTGAATATTTTCAGGGTCAAGGAATCGAACGATCGCAGTTACAATCGTGTGGGAATATTGCTTTCCAAGATAGCGGCCAATATAGCCTCCAAAAAACAAAAATGGCTATATCTCAGCCCATGGGTTTGGTTGACGGCCATATTGGCCGTCATCTTGGAAAGTAACATTACCACACTATTGACACTGCGATGGTTCAATTCTGTGACCTAAACATATTACATTCGACACTTTCTTTGTCATTTTAGCCCACCAATAAGCTGAGATATACAGTGATTTGTGTTCTTGCGGCCATATTGGTCGCCATCTTGGAAAATGACCTCTCCACAATTAGACAAAGTATTAAAACTCAATTCCATGGTAGAATCAACACTTCATTTCTAATTATGAGCTAATATCTTCTATAAATACATCTTCATAATGAACGAAAAAGCAGTGACTTCGACGACGAAGTGGGGTAGATTTCTACCCCATGACACTTTGGACTGAAATAACTTTCTCAGAAAACATGATATTGTGATGACTTTGGTGTGAGAATATGTCAGGGGTATTAACTTGTAAACACATGGAACGTCAAATTATAACTCTCTACAGTTGCTCCGCAATCAACAGCCAAGCACGGCTGGGGTAGAAATCTACCCCACGTTCGGCCTACGAAGGTTAATGGGAGATTATGGGACAGACAATGAGGACAAACTTTCTTATGTATCATATCGTATACTGTATCTAAAAATTTATTAGGCGCATCTCGAAGAATAACAATGCACAGGCGCCCTCAGCACGGAAGCCCGGGGAAAAGAAATTTAGTTTAGATAATGATCATAGCAGTCCAGCTATCAGTCTGCCGCTGAGGACATCCTCGGACGAGTGAAGATGTCGAAAAAGTTTCTCGCTCCTGGTAAGATGCCTTTTGGTTCGCCAGGCGGCGCACGACAGGATCTTGAAGTGTTTTGTGTTATCCACACCTCAAAACACCTATAGGTCGTGGATAGAGTCACGCCCGACGTGAGCCGATACCTGGGACTAGGATCACGCCCGCCTCGCAATTGGTCATTGCATGTCACATGATTGTGTGTACCTGAAACGAACCGACCGATAAACATTGCCGTTTGCGGTGGAAGT
This sequence comes from Aporrectodea caliginosa, assembly GCA_020284085.1. NCBI lineage: Eukaryota > Metazoa > Annelida > Clitellata > Crassiclitellata > Lumbricidae > Aporrectodea > Aporrectodea caliginosa. Next base: position 342,596 of record JACEVL010000469.1, read on the forward strand.
TTCTGCACCGTGTTTTCTAAAGACGAAACTAACCCTAACCCTGACCCTAACCGACCATCACGACGCCTAATCTGACCCTAAACGACCCTGACGACGCCTAATTTTACCCTAAACGACCCAACGAATCCTAACCTGGCCCTAACCGGCCCTCAAATTGTCCGCCATATCAAAATTCCGCGGGAAGACAACAAGTTCACGTGACAGGCTTTAGCCAATAACGCGACGGACGTGACTGTAGTACTGGGGATCCGGTAACGCCCGGGGCGTGAACGGATCCACTACGATTTCTAATATGACTAACATCAGTCGCGTAGTCTTGAGGAACAGGAAAGACAATAATTTATTACTTCATTAGCTGTGGGTACTTGTTTGTCGTGGACTTCGCTCGCTCATCTACACGGGAGTCTCGTCATCTTGCTCAATATAGCTAACTCGCTAAAACTTCATTAGTTCGTCGTAAGGCCTCGCTGGAGTCTCCCTCGCTCGGCGTAGAGACTCGCTAGAGTCTCGCTCTCTCGTTGTAGAGACTCGACGACTCGCTGGAGTCTCGCTCTCTCGTCGGAACTGTCCCTCGTTTCCGTATATAATTAACTACTTGCAATGTTATATCAATCCTAGCCTGAGCTTTCACAAGTCATGTAAATTAGATAAATAAAAGAATGGTCTGGCTCCAGGTTCCTCTTGGATTCTAACTCGTCGAGCGCGATCGATTTACCGATCGACCAGACCTTTGCTAGGCGATCGACCAAGGAGATCGATCGATCGGGTCAAATGAGAAGCTCTGGAAATTCCCACGTGGTTTTGTTGTTCCGGGCTTCAGCCAATAAATTGATATCTCCTTAGAATGGGACGCGTACAATTATAGAATTTGACGGGTTTCATGGGCGTAAATGAATTTATTTGCTGAAGTCACAAACATCGAGATTGAAACGGAAGATAATGAAAATAAAATTGTTCATGCCATTAAAAGTTCTACAGCGCTGTTATGCAAATTCACAACGCAGACAAAGCCGTGTCAAACACATTGAAAGATACCATTAACATAACTTACAGAAAAGAAGACACGTACCTCGTAAGCACTCGTAAATTTCATTCCTTGGTATTTAGGAACAAAGACCAGTGCGACGACAACAACAGAGATCATGAAGCCGATTACAACGTAGATTTGTCTCGCTCCAAAATAGCGAACTTCTGCCGGAGTTCCAATCACAAATATTCCGTTGAGAAGTGATCCGAGCAGACTGAGAGCAACAGCGATGAAATTGATGGATCGGTCACCTACTAAGAAATCCTCTGCTGAATTCTTCTTTTTCCAGCTGGAGATGAAGAAGAACACGCCAATCATCAGAGGCAAAGAAAGAGAAACCGCAAAAACAAGATAATCTTGCCAGACTAAGAACTTTCTGACTATTGGTGGCTTCTGTGTCGAACTGTCATTGAAGTTTCCAAACAGGCTGGTGAAACCCAGTTCTGAAAGATAAAGTTTAAAAAATGCTTTAAAAAGATCAAAGATATTATAACTAAACAGTGTTGAGGTAGGCCCTATTGTGCAATAACATGAATCATTAGTTGAAATTGTTTTAATAAAAGCCGACAACACGATCAATCCACGCGCAAAATATATTTCAGACAAAATAAAACAAACGCTCCAATATTATTGATCTCATATAAGACAAAAGATGAACATAATACTCTAACGCCAGATGTTTTTTCTAGATAAATTGACGGATCCAGTTCTCGGCGGTATTTTTTGGATATCTTTGAGCTCTTGATAATGGGCACGCGACCCTAGTGCCCCCTTTGACAAAGCACCTGACTATCAAGCGGTACGTCAACGATAATAACTGCGAGCCGAGCTCTGCCGTCAGAAAGTACGCGACTGAAAGGGCCGCCAATGTCAGTAGGCACGACAAGGAGCAAGACGATATTGTTAGGAGTTCGTACTCAAAGCCGTAGAAACAATAACCACATTCGTCCCCTCTCTCTGAATTTTCTCACCGACCTCTCCGCTCGTTGGACAGGCATGCTCTCTTTATTTCACGATTTAGGACCACTTTGGCCTAAACTAGATCTGTTGCCACCATAGGGCCCTCCCTATGCAATGCCCTTCCCTCCTCTCTACGTGTAACCATTCCTTCTGGGTCTCTTCCTACAGCCTTATCCCTCCTCGAAAATTCTTCTTCTCAAGGGGTTCTCGCACTGGGAGCGCTACTGAATTGCCACTTCTGTGAGCGGCGCTATATAAATTGATAAATACAATACACTACATAACCGACGATTTAGTTATGGGGAGTCACAGAGTTACTGGGCTCCATGTGGATGATCAAAATCCGAAAGCGACTCACACAAAGGTCGTGTGTACCTCCGAAAGCATGGACAAACAAGCGTTTATGAATATAGCCTCGACAATGTAGGTGGCGGTATGGCGAACTGGGAGTATGATATCCCAAAACCAACCGCAGAATTGTTAGCTGCTGTGCCCAAGAATCACACTGACTTTGCATCACAGGATCGCCACACGTCTGTCGGGAGAGTGACCGCGAGTGTGCATCATTAACCGCCGCTTGCTTTCCGTGCGTCACTTCGCAGACCAACGCAGAGTTCGTCCCATTAGACGGAGAGTTTTTGAAGCTCACACTGTTCGGTGATAGCAGCAGTTACGCCACATTTCGCTTTGTTATGCCAGCAGCTACCATGGGAAGCACATATCGCACAGTACACATTTTAGCGGGTATTTTGATTTTGCCTAGACTATTATTATACATGTAGAACCCAAGAAAAAAAGAGGGGTGCTGAAGCTGTTCCACCAGTCGAGTGGTAAGTTACGCTGCTGATAGAAGAACTATAACTACCGGTATCCGGACATTCTCCCTCATGACATTCCACCCGGACATCCCCTCGAACAGTAAGTAGGTAACTCCACCATTGTCCTTGATAACTGTCATTATTCCAACTTCTATTGAAGCAAAGACCTTATTTCATCAACTCATCTTCTATTTAAGCAAAAAAATTCTTTAATCAGTCCAATTTCTATTTAAGCAAAGAATTTTATTCATAAATCCTGCTTCTATTTAAGAATAAAATTTCTTTCGTCAATGCAACTTCTATTTAAGCATAGATTTTGTTTCATCAATCCAGCGTCTATTTACAAAAAATAATTTCTTTCATTAATCCAACTTAAGCAGATCATTATTTTCATCAGTCCAACTTCGGAGGAAATGTCCGGGAGGATGTTCGGGGGGAAAATAATGTCTACACCCATAACTACCATGCCTTTGCACCCTATGCTAGCAGTACCGACAATATCGGCTGAGACGACACCACAACCTTTCGCCTGCAGAAAATGGATGAGCTTGAAGAATTCCTGCGATTGAACGTTAAAGTCCAGAGCCTTTTCAATAAGATGTATCGCATGATTGTTAACGTTGTAAATGGGCGTTTTGGTGCCGCCCTACTCGCTGGTTCCTGACTGTTTCAGTATGCTGCCTAGCGTGCTTGTCGATGCGAGCGTCGCCTCCCGCCAAAGATTTTAGACCAAGGCGACGAAGCATGAAGCATGAAGTGTGTTGGCTAAGTGCAAACTCAACACCATTCACAGCCACATTTCGAAGGCGCTGTATGACTCCTTTGTCACTCATTAAGAATAGAAGCTAATGTTTGATGTGATTGAAAAGTACCGCGTAATAGACGACGGGATCCAGCGCAAGTCCTAATCAAGATACAGAAATGAGTTGATCAAACAAGACCGCGATAATGGAGAACTCACCACATCACCATCACTCTGTACTGACGCTTGAGTGATTCCGCGCCTGATCCCCGTTAGCTATACCGTCCTTTAAATAAGTGTTTGTTTTCATTCATTTCAAAAATTTAAATAGCACCCCTTCAAGGTATTTACTGAGAAGCGCCCTCAACTCCAGCCCTGACAAAAAGGTAGGTGTTCAAATGGCCACAAAACGCATCAATACATGATTTAAAGAACAGGCGTAGGGAGGCCATTCCAAACTCTAGGGCTCACCACACAGTATGCGCGGTTTTGCATAGCTGCTGTGCGGGAGAACGGTATCACAAAGGGAGCGACTACACCGGACCGCCATTAGGTAGCCTGGTGCAAGGCCAAGTTAGCATCGCCCGACCAGAGAACCAACTATATTCAATGCGCTGTCGGACAGAAAGTCAATGCAGAACCTCTAACCCCTGTTGACAGGATCATATTTTGGTAATTGGCTGGTAAGGCGCGCTGCTGTTCACCTGACGCGATCAAGATAAGACAACCGGCAGACCAGAATAGAGGACTAAATCAATATCCGTGCCGTAATAAAGGCAACGATCAAGAGTAGTTGCAGCGCTGGTTGTTAGCTGCAATACTACAAAGCTGACGCAGTTGGTAATAACAATCACGACTAATAGGCTACAATGCACGAAGTCATACTGGACAAAAAAGCTTTATTTGGGTCAACACGTTTTGAGCGGTGAATATTGTCTTAACTGGAACACTATCTCAGTTTGGGTCAGCATATTTTGAGCGGTGAAAATTGTCTTAACCCTCGGGCTACCACCCCCCTCCTACGTTTTTATGCATAAAATGTTTTTTTCATATGGAATACAATTTTTACATTTTAGGTAGCTGTAGCAGATTCATTGGCGCACATTTTGAGGTAAACATCATGGTGGTAGCCCACGCCATTCAAAAGTTATACCTGATATACCCGAGGCAGCAGGGGGGTGGATACCATCCCCTTAGTTTTTCGACTATAGCTTATTGACTACTCTTCCTAGAAGAGAAATAAATATACCATTCTTTAGAGGGAATGCAGGGCTTCATTTAGGTACTTATATGTTTGTCTTCTGAAAACCGGAAGTGATCAAAATAAATAATAATACGCGTAATATGCGTGAAAATGGCTGAATACAGCATCACAACGTAAACCGATATATATATGTATGGATATATATGTATGTATCAGTGGCGTAACGAGGGGAGCAGGGGTCGGCCGCCCCGGGCGCAGGAGGGGGGCGCAAAATTAGGCTTCTGACAATTTTTGTGTGAAAGAAATCAGGCATAAATAATGTCAAAAAGTAAAAAAAGTAACTATTATACATAACTTTTGCGCGGGAGGGGGCGCAAATGAGGCTTATGACGATTTAACGATTTTCTTCAGGAAAAAAGATGGAAAAGCAAAAAAGGTCATCAGAAATTTTGGCGGAAGTGAGAAACAAAAGTTTTGTAGGAAATTCTTGCCCCCGGGCGCGCGAACCCCTATAGTTACGCCACTGGTATGTATATATATTTATACTTATATAAACATATATAGGGATGTATGTGTGTATCTTGGATACATAGATCAGTTTCAAAACACACATAATTTTATATTTGTTGATCCACAAAGTACAAAATGTACGCAATAATATAAAATATCGCTAATTAAGGGGGTTCCGTAGTTAAAAGTGATGTAATTTCGGGGTGCATTCACATAATGTACAACTACATATACCATTCTGTGCAGAAATGAATGCTGAATCCAATGCTGTATTACAAGTTATGATATGTGAAACCAAACACGAAATCCAGGGGGGTGGTAACCACCCCCCTCTTGGTAGCCAGTGTTACAAAAAACCTTGGTAGCCTGGGACACAGTGACCCAGTAACTGCTAGTGCGAGACTTGAGTTGCGGGGTGGTAAAACGTAGTTACAAAACGCAAACACGTATGAAAACGAAGAGTGCACTTTAAGGCCCGTGATAATTATGGTAAGTGACAACTCTCTTGTGCAATATTTTTTATGGGTGAAGTCAGACTGCTATTTTGATAGAGATTCATCTACTTACGAACTTTTAGGAAAGTATATATCAAAATATTAAATTGGATATGTTACTGGATAATTGTATGCAGATATCCGCTGCTCAGCATGAATATAATTATGCGTGTGTCTGTGTATGTGTGGGTATGTGTTTTGGTGTATGTGTGTGGTGCGTGCATTGTGTTTTGGTGTCAACTCAACGCGTTCCACTTGCCCGTAACAGAGCATTAATTTTATGAAGCAAATCAAAGCGTAACAAGTCAGCAAAGTCCTAAAGCACACACACATGGTCAACGCACAACCTGTATAGGCTTCTTAGACGAAAGCGTGGATCCTCGCTTTCGTGCGTTCGCCTATTGCGTGACGAGGCAATTGGGACACCTATAGCTTCAAAGGCATAAAGTCAACACCGCTGATCTGACCATTAACTTATGTGAAAACAGTGGAAAATACCGGATGAATACATGGCTATGAGAGCGAAGGTCAGGGATACGAAAAATTATGCCTCTTCAGATGTCTCCCAGATTACGGCATAGGCCAGGGATGTAATAAATTGTAGCGATTAAACGAATAACAAGGACGACGACGACGATAAAAAACACAATACAGCCTTTGATGTTGCCTTCCGCCCGAAGTTCAGAAGTGCATAACTTATGACCATACAACAAAGCATCAATGGCGCAGGCTAACTGCGAGTGAAGGACTTGTTGAAGGCCAATGCAGCAACTGCCTTGGGCGAGGCTCGATTCCGTGTTACAGGTCGGGTGCTCTAACCAATCGACGTCAGACAGACTTGCTCGTCGTTCGGTCGCTTAGCGGCTCACGTTACGGTCGATTGCAACATCAAGCTCTGCTGCTACTGCCAACTATATATGCCACTACCGCGAAGAATCTTGGAAAACATAATTCAGATGATTCCAGATGTTCCCGAAACTTAGAAGTCTACCGCTATCAGCACCAGCTTCTAACATAGCCTAGTGAAAAGAAAGCAGCTAGTTTCGAGAGGAATAGCAATATTGCTCTTAGCAATAAATAGTTAGGTGGCTTAGCGCTGAATTTCAAGGTAATCGTTACCCGGCGGATAAAAGCACCAAATTTGGCATTAAGATCCGTTGGGGTCTGCTACGTAAAGTTGGAGTAGGAGCCCTCTGAAATTAGTAAGTGTTTTATGCAAAACACAAAAAACCAAGGTGAAAAGGTCAAACTCAATGGTAAATAATAATAATAATAATAATAATAATAATAATAATAATAATAATAATAATAATAATAATAATAATAATAATAATAATAATAATAATAATAATAGTTGACAATTTTATGAAAAAAGAACAATGGTGGAGCTCGCATTGTAAAACACTGTAGGTCATGTAATGTGCAAATTGGTTAAGATCACAATAATAATACAAAGGTGAAAATTAAGCCAAGGAGAACAATCCGACCAGCAGAGAACAGTATACCAAGACGCTGAAATTTAAGTTCACGAACAGAAATGCAAAGTCGAAAAAGAGATTTACATATTGATCAGCGCTAAGTAAAGCCAGCAGATTATTATGTGGATAAATAAATTAAAATAAACAAATACAAACATTGGCGAACAACATAGTCGGATCATTGTCATCAACACCGGCGTTGTCACTCTGGTTTCAACTGCAGCTTCTTTAAATTTGTTAGGCGCTATGCCAACTCTCTGTCACAGTATAATGCGATGCATTATCCATGAATACTTGGTCTTTATTGTTAAAGATTGCTACTAACCAAAAGACTGGTAAGCGGTTAAAAGTTTAATTAGCCTAATTTAAAAATGGATGTAATCAATGCAAAGTACACTGTACCTGTTTCATCGTGAGTTTCAGAAGTGCTGTACCAATGTTCCACTGCAAAGCAGATAATCATCATCAGTATACCTCACCATCGCAGTAATAATATAACAACAATGACATCAAAAATGAATAATCACGTCATTTTGGGTACCGCGACACTCGTCTACCGACATTTCGTCTACAAGTGTACCTGCATCCATAAAGGCGAATCAACAGAGGACGCTTTCTTATAGTTTCGCTATAACGTGCTGTATATTCTCAGGAATCCAGCTTCCATTTTTAAGTGGCAATATCAAATAACTTTGTAGACGAAATGTCGGTAGTCAAATTAGGTTCGTCTGTAGACTAAGTGTCGTAGACGAAAAGTCTGTAGACGCATTGTCGTGACACCGTCATTTTGGTATGACCATGTGTTTACCACTATGTGCTCTTGGATCCTCCTTTATCTTGCGGTCTCTGATGATGATGATGATGATGATGATGATGATGATGATGATGATGATGATGATGATGATGATGATGATGATGATGATGATGATGATGATGATGATGATGATGCCAAGATTACAGTGAATTGTTAATTTATACATTAATCAACAATTGATGAATTTGCCAAATATTGCTCTGAAGTTGAGATGTACTCAATTGTCGAGTATTGAGCTGGGAGGCTAGACAATTTCATCGGTCATTATGCTGTTGTTGCTTGTGCTTCAACAGGAGCACAATTAGTCTCGCGACATAAATTTTACTCTTGCTTCAAGGCACGTTTACTCAAATTGTTCGATTAAAACCTGATGGCAATGGTAATGCTATCGGATATTTAATAATAATAATAATAATAATAATAATAATAATAATAATAATAATAATAATAATAATAATTTTAATAATCTTTTCTTTATTGAAGCGCCTGACAAACGCACTGCGCTGTACATTTACATGTTATGCAATTGAAACAACAAATGACAGAAGACATAAATCTTAACTACTAACAGAACAGACAGCCTGCAATATACGGCCCTAATAGCAGCCTACAAAGCATGTCCGCCCTACGGGACTCGAACTCGGTACCTCTCACTCTCTATGCCAGTGTGTTATCCAATGCGCTATCGGGCATAGAGACGGGGACAAAACAAGTCCACTCTGTGCTAGCCTATAATTATGATGTTAAATGTCATAACGAACGAAACTATTACGTCAGTAAACCTCAAAACCTCAAAACCTCAAAACCTTGCACAGCGAGTTGGAAGTCACCATGCATCATCATCATCATCATCATCATATGATCATCATCATATGATCATCATCATCATATTCGTTTATTTAACACAAAACTGTCGACAAAACGCAACAGAATACATGAGTTATTGAGAGAGGCAGTTTTTCATCTAATAGGCGTTTTTGAAAAGCATGCGTGGAACGAAGATCTTATTGTTCTTTGTTGTAAGTTCGAAGGGGTGAGGCCTAGGGCGTAGGTTATAGTTGCTAACAGACCGAGTTGGAAAGAGCCTGCGGAGGACATGGTTGTTATCTTGCAGTGGCGTATTACGCGCACATGTGGAACCAACCACCCGATTTCCGTCGATAGCCAACATGACTTCATCAATGTTCGGATACCATAAATTGTTGGTACCGCCGGGGCAGGGCTTACAATTTCATGTATCTGGGTGTGACTTACTGCTCTGGGTTTATGCCAGAACGTCGTATCTACGATTTTTGACAAAATGGGGATTTTGATAGAAAAAGAATTGACTGACGACAACGCAGGTTCGTCCAGAAGGCCGTCGGTAACTATAAGGCTTTATTTAAGACTAGTTTGTGCGAAGATACACCAGAAATTATGGGTCACATTTATGCTATAAAGATGTAAACTCATGCATACAGCGTGTATAATTGATTATGGCAACTAGTAATCCTGAAGATACGTCCATTTAGCAATAAATTAGTGCCCAATTGTTTTTATTTATTCAATGCCAAAGTGCTTTATTTTACGAAGATACGCCCATACATTTTAAAGCCTGATGTGGTACAGTGGTACCGGAACATGGATGGTGAGAAATGAATGGCAAATTCGTTTGAGCTTCGGGCTTAAAATCTTATGCTGGCGTAGATCATTGGTTCGAACACAGCTCGAGCAGGTCATTCTCGCAGCGACATCAAAGAAGCTGTTAACCCCACCTGTTGGTCGCCCCTAAGAACCTAGGCTATGTCAAAAGAGGTCACTAATGAAATACATTCATAAATACATAGAATAACATGACCCTGTGAATGCGTGTTTATTGTAAATTCAGTTATGCAATCAGAACGAATGCAACTTCATCGTTCAACTGCTCAACGTTGCAGTTCATGGTATGGTGACTTTGACAGTCGTAGAAGAAGAAAGTGCATTGAGAAGTCAACAGTTAAGAACTCTCTCGAGAAATTTGCCCACTGTAAAGAAATCTATTAGTCATGAAATGGTTTCTACTGCTGCTGTCAAGCAGCCACCTGCTGCAATATTAGCAGACAAACTGCAATCAAATGTAGTTGTTGTTGAGCACTTTCATACAACCATCTCAGCAGATATAGTGTAATCAAGTTTTTCTATCTTAGGCTTGCCATCTACCACAAATATTGCTGCCAGCATCCTAACAAAGAAGACTAGACTTCGTTATGGTGATAAGGTCCGATTATGAGTATAACGAAGCAGAATGAGTGTGTCCAATGATAGTGATGATGCCACGTACACGGTCAGCCTCGCCTGCGTGACGTTGCTGGTTGTCAAGGAGAAATATTTAATGCCTGCCAACAATGTCCATCATTATTTTGTTTGCTACGACCATGTCAGTATAAAAAGTAACTACCACAAACGAATGATTAACACCCACAAACATCTAGTAAAGTCTCGATTAAGTGGGGAGGAGTATGAAATGCAGCAATGCAAGTGATTAGGTCCAAAGCAGTTTCGCCCTGTTTGTGCAGTCAACAAGTATTCAGATGTAATGAGTTTTGTAAAGCATCTCGTCTTCACTTGCTGTATTATATTGTATTTTCGTTTATTAAAAAATGGCTGTCATAAAGCAGCCAGCGACAAAAGTAGCCTATGGTTATAATAAAGGAACCTAGACTCAAGTTGCTATTCACATAAATTGTTCCTGGAGCTCCAGAACTGTAGGCGTACTATACGAGTTTCATTCCACTGGAGACTTTGGACGGCAGAGAGACTTTATGAGTTATCATGTTCACAGATTCTTATCTGAGAAGGCATAAACGTTTTGTGTTGCAATTCACACTGCTTATTTCTGGAGCTCCAAAACGCGTTAGCAAGCAAATGTTTCTTAAAACTTTAGGCGTGAGTGAAAGGTTCGTCATGTACAAACTTTAAAAAGGAGGCAAGAAGAAGATGGGAACATTTGCTCAATTTCAGATAAACGCAGCAGACATAGGCTATCCTTCGCAACAAAACCTCTCAGGGTTCACTGGATGGAGTAAGGAAGCACATTCACAAGTTCCCTACAATGGAACCGCATTATGCTAGGGCTGAAACGATCCGAAAATGTTTAGGATCAGATCTCAACATAAGCCGAATGTATGACTTGTACAGCGAGGAATGCCGCAGAAGAGGTGGAATGTCTGTCAAAGCTGGTGTATAAAGAAATATATTTTGCAATGAATTAAATTTATCATTTCATCAGCCCCAAAATATTTTTTTACAAAACATGGACAATACAACAGTGTCAATGAATCAGAAAAAATTGAAATACATTCGGAATTCTCAAACGTGACGAAAAAGCAAATACAGAAAAGGTTGCTGAAAAAGTACAGACATCCAAACAGTGTACATACTAAGTCTTATTTGGCAAAGTCATATTAGTGGGGTACGGGAGCTGAAAAATTGTTCACATCTGGCAACCAACGCGCCCTTTTGGTTCCAGATAGTACATCGGTAGACGAGTCCAAAAAGCCCGGGACACACATTTTCACGGCCCTCTAACGGAAATGGCAGCCATTTTACAAAATGGCCGACCAGAATACATAATATTGTTCAATATCTCCGTTTCTCCTTTAAATAGAATCGTGATTTTGGTGTCTAAACATACATATTTAGGGGCAAGGATACCAACGGAACTAATTGCAAACACTTATCTACACGAAATTGGCAGCCATTTTCCAAAATGGCCGACGGAAATAAAACTTTGTTAATATCTCAGCTTCTATTAAGTGCTGAAGGAGCTGAAACATATTTCACATCTTGCAACCAGTGCACCCTTTTGGTTCTAGATAGTACATCGGTAGACGAGTCCAAAAAGCCCGGGACACAAATTTTCACGGCCCTCTAGCGGCTATGGCAGCCATTTTTCAAAATGGCCGACCTGAATACACTTATCTACCCGAAATTGTCAGCCATTTTCCAAAATGGCGACTGAAATATAACAAAAGGGCGCGTTGGTTGCCAGATGTGAACAATTTCGTCAATATTGGCAGCTCCCGGACCCCACTATATCAAAGCCGGAGGATTGACAATTTTGCACCGGAAGGTTGTATCTTCATAAAAAATTATTGTCTTGGACCATAATTATTTTAAAATAATATTTATTGTGCAATATCACTGCATGTTGTTTCAGGTATATTTGGCGGTGGCTCTGGTGCGAATTACACAATTATTATGACGTTATTCGTCATTTTAATTTTTTCAACCAAAAGGGTGCATCATGTCAAACTTTGACAAAATTCACCTAATTATCACGTTATGTGTAAACAATACAATGCATTATTTAATGCATTTTTAGAAGAATTGTCATTATTCAGCAATTTACCCTAAACAATTTTCATTCTTTAAATAAAAAATGATTAGAGCAATTTTTCAAAAAAAATTTCGTTTTCTTTGTTTATCTCAAAAAGTCAAAAAACCTAGTTACGCCAGTATGGTTTAAACCCAGCGAAATGTAATGTAAACTTTAATTTTAAGCTATGTTTTTCAAAAATATCGAAAATAATAGTTTCTTAACAGTCTGACAATGTGTGTATAGCCTAGTGTATAGTGAGCAATCGTGCTTACCTGTCGTGCTATCCATCCTAGTATCGCCTCAGATACGCTATCGAAAAAAAGAACACTCCCTGGTATATGGTCTGGCAACTTGACCAACTTATAGTATAGCGTCCAACGCCGTCGTCAAGTTTAGCTTAGTCTGGATGCGGGCAGATCCTGAATAGTATCATTCACTTACGATATGAATGAGTGTTCTGCCTGGCTGAGAAGTCTTTGTAAAAACTGACTTCAGCCAATTGCCGAAGAAGTCAACCGAGAATAATTGTTTGCCACCGGCGGCTACAACAAAGCATTATTGTGCTCGGTATATTCGACCAAATAACGTCAGTTCACGCTCGTTGATTGATGTTACTGGCTTCAATTTGCCCAACGTTCTTCGACATACTTTAAAGCCAGACGCGACCAGAGAGTAAAAGTACCATAATTATACACGATCACCATAATTAAAGGAAGAAATGCCTCAGATTTTAGATGATTACCATCTGTTCCTGCACTCACTCTTTATTAAGCAGTAGAGTTTGCTATGATTGTCAGCATTTGTAAACCACGTTTACCGTAATACTACAACTCTTTGCTCAGCCTGGACACTTACTATAGCGCATTTACATACTAGTACCTCACGAATGTGCTGTACCTTTCCAACAGATCTATGCAAGTGGACCCTCAAAGAGAGACAAGTTATCGAGAAAGTTTCTGAGAGTAAAGTTGCGTTGTAATGTCTTTTAGTCTCGAGATAGACAGGCAGACGGACGGATGGACGAATAAAAAGAAACAGACAGACGTCAAACTGACACACAACATGGACACACAGCACAGATACAAAGACAGTTTAGAGTTGGAATCGGAGAAACAGACAGAGATAGACACACGCACTCAAAGCCTGACAGATGCAAACAGTAATAACTAAGCAATTCAGGTCCAATCAGAGGCCTAGGAGTTCGATGGCAACTCCCTCTCTATTCAACTCTCTCTCTCTCTCATTCAAATAGCCTACATAATAGGCTTAGCGTGAAATAACGTCATTTTGTGGAGGCAGTGAAAGAACTTCATTGTCAAAGTTTCAAAGACAGCCTATAGCGTACACTGCGCACCTGATTCAAAAACGATGTCTCTGTGTAGGGGTCTATGTCTATATCAAGCCACAAGTTTTCCTTTTAGGTCTCTTTTTATGACTATCTGAAGCCACAAGCTTTCCTGTTAGGTTTCTGTTTATGCCTCTCTCAAGCGACCAAACACGAAAGCTTTTTAAGGTGTTCCGAGGTGTTCCGTCTCAATTATATTGTTTTGTTAGACCGAAGAGCGTACACGTGGAATGGAAGTAAGAGACTCGTGAGAGCGGATGACGCGTTGCCAAACACGCATGTGCTTAGAACCATGAGAATTTGATAGTTAAGATAGCATTTAACTGTCCCATTATCAAAACGAATGACCGGTGTCCAACAAAACTGCGTGTAGTTCCACATTTACGGAATGTAGAACTTTTGAAGAGAAAGTCTATAGCAACGAAGTCCCGCAGGAAAAACAATATCTGCTCTAAACTGGCGAAGTCTAATCCAGATACTGGTTGTGGACTTCTGGTTCTCGAATCCTTGAGACCACAACCATCAGTTCTAGAATTTTTTCGAATCCGTTTTCCCCCAGCTGAATGCAGCCCTGCTGATACCCAGGCATGCAGATATTGCTTCATTAATACATAGATGTGAATTATTGGTCTGCAGTTTGAGCCAATTTTGGAACATCCATTGAGCTGTTTGAAAAACGAGGCATCTATAAAATGGGGTGGCACGTCAAAAGAGCGACCAACAAAAGAGCGACCGACAAAAGCGCGCCGACATCAGAGCGATGCTGAATTTAGGGGCCTATCCAGGCGACCACACATGAAGTGTACTTTTAAGATTATAAATCAAAGCAACCAGAAAGATTAATCCGAGTGTAATGTATTCAACCAAGTACTTCTTTGCGCTTCAACAATTCAATTCAATTCACAAGCTTTATTGATCACCAACCAAAATACAGGTTCATGTACATTTGTTGCAGTAGTTCATGGCGTCAAATGGTAAACCCAAAAGGAACAATATCATTCCGCTGGCACCGCTCCTTTCTCGTTACTATTTTTATATACAGTAACACAGACCAGCAAAGTAGAGGCTTGATATAGTAATAAACAGAGACCTAACATGAAAGGTTGTGGCTTGAGATAGGCATATACAGAGATATCGTTTTCAATTCAGGTCCGCAGTCAAGGCCGTAGCCAGGATTTTGTTTCGGGGGGTGTTTACTAGTCCTTGAGCAAGCCAACAAGCAATCGAGTCAACCGACTAAAGGGTTTGGAGGTGCGTTCTTGGGCTCTCATAGCGGGTCCCTGGCGGCCTATACATTACACACTCTAGTACCTACAGTAAGTACTATACGATTCCAGAGCACCAATTTTACAACTGGACCAATGGTACTCAATGCAGCTGCTCGTTTTATCGCCCGCCTTCCTCGTGTCTCCCATGTTTCGACTTTTATGACTTGACTGTCCTTAACTGCTCGGATTCAGTTTAACATTCTCTTTCTTACCTGTAAAACGTTTTTGGGTCGAGCTCCACGCTACCTCTATGATCTCATCTACCTCTGCCGCTCTTTAGACCATCATGACCTTCTAATAGTACCTCGGTCTCGGACTGCCACAGCATAGCATCGTGCCTATGCCTCTGTTGGCCAGTTGCTGTGGAATGACCTTCCTGCTGTAACTCGTGCTGCATTCTTATCTGCCCGTTCTCTTAAGACTTTTCTTTTTGCGAGGGGTTCTAAATTATTGATTGATTGACTGAAGCAAAAATTGCATACGGAAATTAATAAATTAATTAATAGAATGATTATGCATGGATACTTATTTGACATATTCATATAGAAGCTATAGAGAGTTCTAAGGTGAATTGAATATACATGTAGACGTGAAATCTAGATAGGACTTGACTGTTACAATATTTACATCGAAACTGCACCAGTTTTAGCAACTAATCGAACAGGGAATGGCAAGACGAAACTATAACGAAATGGCACATTACGGGAACCGAATATTGAAACGGACAAAGACTGAAACAGAGAGACACACTTAGACAGCTAGACCCTGGGTGAGCTGGACTGCACACAAGCCAGTAAAGGGAGACTGGGAGACGCAAGATCAAAGAGAATACAAACGATTTAAATAATTCATAATGGTCTGAGAATAATTCAAACGTCCAAGCTAATCAGACTTCGAGATTTCGGTTTTATTAACAGACAAGCAGCATAGGTAGGATTATCATAGATAAGGTAACACGACTGTAAACATAACTTCTGTGTTTACATTTTCTATTATTTTTTAATTAACAGTAACAGACAACAAAAACATTTTTTGTAAGCCCAGCTTAAATGTAGGCCCTATTGTATCAATTTACCTAAAGCTGAAACTTTATACTAATTTAGGCCTACTTTTAGAGCCTTCTAATGCGCTACGGTCAGTGCGGTCAATATTACCCAATTACAATAATGCTTCAAATTGGTGAAAAAGCTAGAGGCACTAGGACTTTCTCTAAACGAGAAGCACAGTCACCTGGTGAAGCATTCAATTGAACAAGCCATCAAAGAAGTACCAGCCATGTCTGAGACTGTTCAAGTGAATAGTCTGATAGCAATACCGCTGAAGAAGAGTTGATGTCCATTTAAAAAATGACTACTTTCTATAATGAAGTGTCTGAGATTACACTTTTAATAGAAATACCAAGGCTGAGAAGGCATCTGAAGGCAGCAGAGATTAAACTGGAGTAAGCCAAAGATTGGGCAATATAAGACGTTTTTACATTCGTTGCTGAATGGGGCTTCGTGGAATCTCCCCAGCCCTTTCAGTAAGCCTAAAATTATTTCTGACGATCTGTGGGTCTTTGGCTTTATGTGAGAGAAGCTTTTCAAAGCTTAAACTTATAAAGAACTATTTACGATCTGCCATGTGACAGTCAAGGCTTTCGGATCTTGCGATATTATCAATTGAAAGCGAGATGCACTGATTTCGATTAAGTGATTCACAAGTTCGCAGTCTTGAAAGCTAGGAAAGGAAAGTTCTGATCTAGTCGAGATGCTCACTAAGTGCTGAAATGCTTGCGTATTTGTTCCTGTTTTTGTATTATTTCATTGATGAGTATATTGCCATATATTAATATATTTAATTGCTAACCTGATTTTAATTCATAATATTCAATTCAACAACAATTCAACAACAACAATTCAACAACAACAATTCAACAACACTTTTGTTTACTTAATATATTCCTATATTGCAATGTTTTAATAAATAATCAGCCAAAATTTCCAATTATTTTTATCCATCTAGTTTAACTTGCGGGAATCTTGCTTGCTTGCTTGATTGAGCCACAGGCTAAAAAGTCAAATCTTGCGACGACTATTTCGATCACTTACAATCATTCAATCGTCGTGAAACTTGGCAGATAGACTCGCCCTCGCACACACTTCATTCTATCAAAATTTCAGCTCCCCAAAAAGGCTAGCTTATAGAATCGGGGACTAAACTTTTCGAATCGGGGAATCCCCTTTTCCGATACGCAGCGTTGTGATTGGCCAGCGTTGTGATTGGCCGCAGTCGTAAAATGAACGCGGACTATATATTTGTAGAGGTAACTGCTTCATAAGACGCATTATAGGATACTAGATGGATATAGTAAAAAACTTTGTTTTTACGGGCTGTATTTATTCCTTATTATATAAAATTTGTCAATTATTGACACTATAGTATACTGTAGTTATTATAAATCATAATATAATTTTCTGTATTCTTTAAACATTATTTTATAAGGAGGATGCAGTCACCTTCATTGCCTTCACAGTCCACCAATATTTGCTAATTTGATTTTTAATGATGTAACTGCTGACCTGATGGTAAATGATAAAAATAAAAAATAAAATAAACAAAATATGCATTTGTAATTTTAATTATGCTAGTTGTTAATATCACTATTTTTACCATTAGGCCTACATTCTGTTATATACAGGAATTACGATTTACGGGTGACATAAGTAAAAAAATCATTAAAGATTCTGCTTGGTCTGGAAAGGGAGGGTGTACATGGGGCGCCACCATGAGTTACCGCACCGGGTGACACCAACCCTAGTGACGCCACTGCACAGAAGAACAAGGCAAACACATATAAATAGAATCAATCAATCAATATTCATTTATTCAGCGAAAGGTTGACGTAGATGCAAGGCTAACACCACTGTGATAGTCTATAGGGGAGTCGAAGAAGATATTGCCTTCTTGGAGGTTAAATAAAAATTTATTTTATATCTTGGTTTTGTCCGTGACGAGAGTATGCTATTTTAATTGGTTAAGGTTGACAAGTATTATGTTTCTGTTTAAATGAGCGAACGGGGCATACACGGTCATACTAGAGGTAGACTGTAGGCCTATCTGGACAATGAAAGACTGAAGTCACAAAATTCGAGGTGAGATTCTGCGAAGTTACTGTTGCAGCGTTCTTATGCGTCTCGCTCTCGCGAAATGGGTACCAAACTCCGCAGCACATAATGTGTTCACTGTTCTGTTTCCAATTACATTACATGGACAATCTAACGTCTAATTGGGAGGGGGATTTAGGGTAACGGTAGCACTCTGGCACGAAGAGCAGAAGATCATCACGGACGCGGGATTGCTTCCAGCTACCATCTCAAAGGTCGAATCAGCTTTTCATTCGCCAGACGGCGTTGATAAAATTGAGCAATTGGACGTCATGGGCGCCTTGCATGGTTGCCAGACAAATTCAATCCCTGTAATAACTAGTGATCATCCGTTCATACAATGAATTGTAATCATACTGCGGTGTGTCAGTTTGAAATAATGAACGAAGAAGGCTGCAATTTCACCTGCACAGTAAGCTAATAATGACATTCGAAAAACTGTTGTAATGTATTAAGTTTGAACATAAACTACGTATAGGCAGCCTTATTCAACATTAAAATTTAATGCTGAAAAGAGAAAAACTAATGATTCATTAAGTGGCTGACCGTAGAATCCTTTTGGATTGCAGAGGTTTTATTGAAATGAGTGACTTCTACACAGATTGATTGAATTACTGACTGAAAGATTGACTGACCCTGAAAGAGAAAAAAACGTACTCTAGAATACCCTATAAAAGCGACAAAAGAATTGAATCAGTTGAATGCTCCATGACAATTCATTCATGAAGACAGTGCCTGCTGGATTGAAAGAAATAGAAAGAAAAAAGACCAAGGGAAACTGGTTATGCCTTTATTGCAGGTGTTTACGACTAAGGAATACCGTGTAGGTTTCGACAGAATTAGTACCGTTAATATACTTATTCGATTTTAACACTACCAAACACCTTATGTTGTGTAACTTACCAAAATAGCCTACTTAAGTAAGGCTTGCGTATGCATTGGTGCTGCAACACCTTTCTCACAGGTTCAGGTATAACGCACCAACTTCTTTTGCAAACATTAATTAAAACCAAGTGAACGATTTTTCTAAAATAAACGCATGATGAAAATAAGAACAATTTCTTGTGAAATAAATTGCAAAAATTAATTCTTAGTCTATAGCCTACCTCCACTGAAAGGTATTTCAACGTAGTTTTTTAAACTACTGCTGAGAATTGGTAGGCCAGGCTATTAAACAAGATTTCGAAACTATTTAATACAAATCTTCCTCATTGTTCGCATTCTTCTGAGTGCTTTATAAGCTGTGAAACCGCAGATAGGTGCTCCCCCGTTCTCTGTTAATGCAAAACATAATAATTCATCCCTTTCGCAATTGTAGTGAACATATCAGGAGGCGAGAACACCCAAACTCCGCTGAACGAGCATTGGGAAAATCACATCTCGAGTCACCCCATGGGGATTCTGGTTGGGTAGCCTGCCGTCAGCACACCTGTCTTGGACCCCATGCACCGACCATTATGTATTCCATCTACGTATACATAGATTAGTGGAGTATTGCAACTCTCCGAACTTTACATAAACACGAGCATTGTGTACTTTGTATAAGTGCTGAGCTTGACGCTAATCACTGGTAGGCCTACTATGAACGTCGTTAAATAAACTTTACAAACTGCAATACGAAGCTCGGGAAAAAAACTGGTGTACGCTGAGATAGATGTCCGGTATAAGATCAAGGTCAGCAATTCCAACGCTCAAGAAATACTGACGTGCCCACACAAAGAACAAGGAGAAAGCGGATTTCTTGGGTAAGTGTTACTCGGAAATCAGCATCAACAGCAGCCACTCCGTGGAGATCCACGAGCGTAAATCCGCCTTTGAGGATGAGCACTCTGGAAGGCAGCTGCCTGCAGACGACGGGCCCTTCACCATTCAGGCTCTGAGAATCGCTCTTCTGCGTTGCAAGAATGATACACGTCCGAGATAGCCTACTTATTATGGCTAAATGAATTATTTTCATTCTAGATTAATTATCGGTAACAGAGTGGACATCTACAAAACGTGTCATACACCTTACAAACTAAATTATTACAGCATCTATTCGAAAAGTCGGCATTTTATGGAAGTATACACAACCACAGACGTCATAAAATTGTCTGACTAAGTTTCAGCAGGCCCAGATGTTGGTAAGTAAGTATGTGTGCAAGGATTTATGGGTAAAGTCGTAGTTTACGTTGCTAAATTATTCTAATGTCTTCAATGCCGTACTTGACGTTGGTAAGTAAGAAGTCTACCTATGTGCATGTTAACTATCATCAATCCACCTTCCATTTCATTAAGACATTTTTCATCAATCCAACTTCTATTTAATTTGAAAAAATTACTTTTATCAATCCAACTTCTATTTCATGAAAGAAATATTTTTCATCAATGGAACCTTTATTTA
This sequence comes from Aporrectodea caliginosa, assembly GCA_020284085.1. Lineage (NCBI taxonomy): Eukaryota > Metazoa > Annelida > Clitellata > Crassiclitellata > Lumbricidae > Aporrectodea > Aporrectodea caliginosa. The sequence continues at coordinate 363,127 of JACEVL010000469.1, forward strand.
AGCAAAGATATATTCTCATGGATCCAGCTTCTAATTACGGAAACAATTATTTTCATCAATCCACTTTCTATTGAACGTACCCAGCTTCTATTTACGGGAAAAATTATTTCGATCGATCCGACTTCTATTTTGAACACAGGAACGTTTTCATCAATCCCGCGTCCATTTAGGGAAACAATTTCTTTCATCAATCCAGCTTCCATTTTACAGTGACAACATCAAATAATTTAGCAACGTAATCTACGACTTTACCGATTTATGCACGGTAACGGAGTGGACATTATTTCATGTGACAGCTGAAAATAATTCATTTAGCCATAATAAGTAATGTTTCATTGAATGACAAACTTATTAAATGACAGGCGTTTCAATGCTGTTTACGAATCCAATTAAGTTTTTGGGAAAATTATCATTTGCAGTCGTATTTCAATAATGTTATTGCGGCAATGTGTGAAAGTTACGGTAACGGAGTGGACATTTTCAAATTAAAACTCACCAGATAAAATAAACAGTAAAGCATATTACCAAAATAACCATGGAAACAACAATCTCCTCTATAGTAAATTCATAGAAATAATTTATTTGAAACAAATTACGGCGAGTTTCATTTAAAAATCATCGTGAACACAGAAATGTCTAATTAATCTAATAGCAGAAAATGACTCACAAATGTTCCTCACTGTTAACGTTCCTTTGAGTGCTTTATAATTCTGCTCTCCCGTTCTCAATTTATCGAAAACACAATAATTCATTCCCTTTCGCTATTGTAGTGAAAAATATAAGGAGGCGAGAACACTCAAACTCCGCTGAACGAGCATTGGAAAATCCTACCTCCAGTCACCGCATGTGGGTCTTCTGGTTGGGTAGTCGGCCGTCAGCACAGCTGTCTTGGACCCCATACACCGACCACTACGCATAACAAATTCAATCTTCGTATACATAGATTAGTGAAGTGTACTGTAACTCTCCGAACTTTACATAAACACGAACATTCTGTACTTTGAAAGAACGTGCTGAGCTTGAGGCTTATCATCTATGCTCTGAAGCGTCGTTAAATAAACATTACAAACTTCACTGAGCGCAAGACGAAGCTCGGAAAGAACTGGTGTATGCTGAAAAGATGTCCGGTACAACACTCAAGAGAGACGGACAACGACGAAGGAGAAAGAGGATCTCTTCGGAAAGTGTTTATCGGAAGCCAGCAGTAACAGCAGCCACGCCGTGGAGTACCAGGAGCGTAAATCCTGCTTTGAGGATGAGCATTCTGAGGAGCTACACGGAGGGCAGCTGCCTGCAGACGAACAGACCTTCAACGAGCCATTTACCATCCAGGCTCCGACAATCGCTCTCCTGCGTTGCAAGAGGGATACGAGTCCGGGCGAAGGCACCATCACCTACGACTTCCTGGCCCAGCTTCCGCTTCAAAGACTGCTTGCCTTGGTGAGGCTGAAAAACATGGTGTGGGAACATGGACGACTTCCGGCCTGCTGTTCTGTTCTGTTCTCAGCCATCCTCGCATCGAGGGTCGGCCGCATCATGAACAATATTCCTCCAACGTCTCCTGTCTTCCGTCAGTATGGCCTGCTAGAAGAACTCAATTGTTGTTAATATCCTGAAGTCGGAGAAACCAGCCTACGACGCCAACTCCTACCGCCGACTTACGCAAGCTGATGAAGCGTCTAGTGACCTGGCATATGGAAACCAACCACCGCTTCAACAGGTTTCAACCTTGCTTTCGCAGGCTACGGAGCTGCCAGCGTCACATTGTCCGACTACCAGACGACACCCAGAGAGCCATCCACGCCAATTAAGCCTTACTGGAGTCTTAGTGGATCTCGAGAAGGCTTTCGACCTGGTGTGGACCGATGGGTTGCTGTACAAGCAGTACAACATCACCGGATAGATGTTCAACTGCATCCGGGACTTCCTGACGGACAGAAACATCCGTATTTGAGTCGGAACAGAGCAGTCCGACCTCTACCACATGGAGAACGGATCGCCACAGGGCAGTGTCATCAGCCCTGTGTTGTTCATCATTATGATGAACGACATCCCGGAGCCAGAGAAGGACGTCATGCTTTCTCTCTACGCAGATGACAGCGCCATCTGGAGAGCACGACCGAACCCGGACATGAACCAGCGACACCTTAAATCCAACCTCGATCGACTGAACAACAATTCTTCAACGACTGGGATTTCAAGGTGTCAACAACTAAGACCGTGGCCGTCGAATTTCGTTGCAACGGAACACCGACAGCACACCGACCGCTGAAGCTCGGTACCTCTCGTCTGAGCTACATGAACAGCGTCAAGTTCCTTGGTGTGATATTTGACCGGTATTTGACCGGTATCTTACCCGGTCCCAGCACATAAGGTAGCCTACGTCGCCGATTGATTCAAAAAACGCCTCAAACTGATACGCGCCATGGCAGGATCTTGATGGTCTATCGAGCTCTGATTCGCTCTGATTCGCTGTCATCAACTATGGCTTCATCGCTTACGAAAATACCTCGAGGAACCAGAAGAAATTTCTCAACACTATCTAGTGTAAGGCACTGACGATAGCTTCTGGAGCGTTACGAGACACGAGTCTTGCCGCCAGGCAGGTCGACTGCGGGGAGATGCAATCCACCTTCGACGAAAGAAGCTGATGATGGAGTACATCATGAAGATAGAAGCCATTCCGGACCACCGGACGCAAACCATCACCAGCGGTCGGAAGCTGAAAGCGACCAAAGTCATGGATCGAATCCGAATCAATGCGAAACACATCACCAACGAAGTCGCCACATCAAAGATCCAAGCACTTGCCTGCACCACAAGACCACCGTGGCAACTACGTCCACCAGTCATAGACCCCACACTATAGGAGAAGATCCGAGACTCAGACGACCTCCTCAACCGGAGGAAGTAAGTCACCATCACTAAACCCCGGCTGGGGCACTGCTGCCTCAACTCGCAGTTCACGCTATGGGGTCGGAAACTGTGACGAGTGCTGTGACGTCCAGGAAACCGCGCGTCATTTCCTCATGGAGTGTCCCAATCGGGATGGACTTGAATACAAGGTCCTCCACATGTTCAGTTTTCTCCTGCATACATTCTCATATGATTTTCATATGACTCTTTAGTGTGCTTAATCTTGTAAATATTTTCTGACATAACTGAGAACCCGTACTGGATTTTCGTCAGTATGGGCTACCATACTGCCTTTTCAGACGACTGTGACAAGCAAATGGTTTCTGACATAACTGTAGGCCCTATTAGACACTGGTATTGTTTTTCGCACGTATGGGTTTTCATGTGCGCTTTCAGAGTTTTACCTCTAAAAATATTTCCTGACATAACTGGCACCTGTATGATTTCTCACCCGTATGGGTTCTCATGTGAGTTTTCAGATCACTAATTTCATGAAATGATTTGTGACATAACTGACACCTGAAGGGTTTTTCACCAGTATCATGGTTTTCAAATGCCTTTACACATGACATCGATTCGCAAATGATTTCTGAAATAGCTGGCACTTGAATGGTTTTTCTCCAGTATGGGTTCTCATGTGCTTATTCCGATTACTAACCGGATCATATGACTTCCGACATAGGCTATCTGGCACCTGTGCTATTTTTCTTCCGTGTGGGTGCTCATAGAGCCACCCGGCTACTCAATTAATTGTTTTTCGCCAGTAGGCTATGCCTATGAATTCTCTTACGAGAGATGTCAGAAACTATTTGTTTCTAAAGTGTTTTTATGGTTACATGTTTTCTCGAACATGAAATTCTTCACAAAGTTGTTTTATAAGCTTTTGTAAGCACTTCAAAGCATTTAAATACGAATGTTTACAATTCAGAAGTATTAAAAAATCAGCGTCTGTCGCACTATGTTAACGTTGCTTGCTAAAACAATCCCAAAATTAGCCCAATTACGTACCTGTTTAGGCTACACTGTTTTAAAGTTAATTTCTCAAAAGATACTAAATGGCACAACGTGAGATTATCTACAGAGTCTAGAATAAATCATGTTTGTACCACTTATAAATAATAATAATAATAATAATAATAATAATAATAATAATAATAATAATAATAATAATAATAATAATAATACTCTGCATTATAATAATGCGTTTCAGCGTTAAGTAAATTGGACTAAGAGGAGAAATCTGCGACCAGGTATCTATAGGCCTATGGAAGAGAATAAGGACAGTTCTTGAGATAATATGGAACACATGCTGCTAGAGAATTACGCCTAAGCATCAGTATCTTAAACTAAACGGATTTTGATAATATGGAACCTGTAGCCTCTGAATAGGCAATCTGGTAGGGGCGCTATAACAAGTGTTCAAATACAATACAATACAATACAATAAATGGACGCTAAATGCGTCATTTGAAACTAAACATTTACGGTACTCTGCAGTAAGATTGCTTACGTTAGTTTCGTAAGATATAGGCTAATCCATGGTAAAACCGTAGAGGTTGGCAAATTAAGACCATGTTTGTGTTCAATCCCGTAGGCCTACTTTAGGTTGGAAAATTATTTAAGTGCAGAGAAACCGTTTCACGCGTTCTCAATTTAAAAGGGTAGCGGGATCGATGAAAAATTGTGTGAATGGAAGCTAGATTGATGAAAATAATTTCCTTAAATAGAACATGGATTGATGAGTCACCGTGGACATTGGCGTAAAACCGTACTTTACGTTGGTAAATTATTTTTATCTCGGAAACACGTAATAGAAATTGAATTGAGGAAAAACTTCTTTCGTAAATAGAAGCTGGATTGACGAAAAAATCTTTGATGGAATAGAAGTTGGATTGATAAACAATCATAGTTTAAATAGAATAGAAGCTGCATTGATGAAAAGATCTACTGAAATAAGAGCTGCATTCATGAAAAGAATTTGCTGAAATGGGAGCTGCATTGATGACAGTTATCATGGATATTGATAGACTGTCTTCTTATCAACGTAGGCTAGGTAGGCCTACGGCATTGGAAAATGGCATTCATTTACCAAATTCAATTTTCATTAATCCAACTTCTATTTAAACAAAGAATTCTTTTCATCAATCCAGCTTACATGTCAAATAACCAAGGACGAGTTTCCGATAGTAAAATAAACTACCAACCTAGACTTCGCTTAAGTCAATTACCAAGCTAAACAACGTTTTAACCTAATCAAATTGGATTAAATAGGCTAGATCAATGTGAAGAATAAAATTTCAGCGTATTAAACAAATATATTCCATTCCAATCACAAAAGAAAACAAGGCACCAAATAATCCTCACTATTGACTAGTGTTTTACCTTTAGCTGACCATAATATGAAACAAACGCTTTTTAGTTAGAATGCTTTATTCATATTGACTATTGATTGTTTACTAGCCTATATATGATGTATGTACACCGGAATGCGGACTGCAGCTGGTTCAATAAAGAATAGATTTACTTACTTACTTATAAGCTAATTAATTTTATTACTTAATGCATCATGAATAGACAATAGCCTAAGTATGAATGGTCTTAAACAGTTTTACAAATATCTAGTCCAGCGGAAGTATTTGGAAGAATTACATTTATATAACAGCAAAGTTGCCAATAGTGGAATCCAGAACGAAAGAACGTCACTGTAGTAACTAGGCCTATAGGATTAAATTTAATTTTGATGATCTGCAGCAATTCTGCTGTCTTACAATCATGTGAGAAGAAGGCAACTCCTTAAATATGTGTTGCCTATATTAACCCTAGGGCTACCAAGCTTTTTTTGTAACACTGACTACCAAGGGGGGGTGGTTACCACCCCTGGATTTCGTGTTTGGTTTCACATATCATAACTTGTAATATAGCATTGGATTCAGCATTCATTTCTGCACAGAATGGTATATTTAGTTGTACATTATGTGAATGCACCTCGAAATTACATCACTTTTAACAATTGAACCCATTAATTAGCAATATTTTATATTATTGCGTACATTTTGTGCTTTTTGGATAAACAAATGTAAGATTATGTGTGTTTTGAAACTAATCTATGTATAAAAGATACACATAATCATCCCTAAACATGTTTATATAGTATAAATGTACATCCATACATATATATCCATAAATATATATCGGTTTACGTTGTAATGCTGTATTCAGCCATTTTCACACAGATTACGCGTATTATTATTTATTTTGATCACTTCCGGTATTCAAAAGACAAAGATGTAGGTATGCAAATGAAGCCCTACATTCCCTCTAAAGAATGGTATGTTTGTTTCTCTTCCAGGAAGACAAATGAATACGCTACAGACAAAAAACAAAGGGGGGAGTGCTTCCATTTAGCCATTTTTCACGCATGTTACGCGTATTATTATTTATTTTGAGCACTTCCGGTTGTCTCAGGTCAACTCAGTGACCAGAGAAATGTAGCCCCACATTCCCTCTATAGAAAGGTATAATTTGTTTCTCTTAATATTAAATGACGGATAAGATATATTCGAAAATCTAGGGGGTGGTATCCACCCCCTTGGTGCCTCGGGTATATCAGGTATAACTTTTGAATGGCGTGGGCTACCACCATAATGTTTACCTCAAAATGTGCGCCAATGAATCTGCTACAGCTACCTAAAATGCCAAAATTATATTTCATATGGAAACAAAACAATTTCATAAAAACGTAGGGGGGGGGCAACCACCCCCCCCTGGTAGCCCGAGGGTTAAGAGGAACCCTTGAATTCTCTACATCAGAATGCCTACTATCTAAGTCAATATTATAAAATGAAAGTAGTACAAAGTAACGCTTCTGTAGCTACTTCTGTAGCATCTTTTCGTAATCTCAAATTACAATTCCTTTCAACTGTAATTATGTGGAATCATAATTCAGCACAGCAAAACAATTAATAAACCAAATGGAGTCGTCAGGTGGAGAAAATCGATGGCTAGAACAATGCTCCAGAAATTCTTTCTCTGTTTCAAGCAATTCGTCACATATACCACATCCAAATGATTTTGAAGAAAACGCCTTACCATGCACAGAAGATTTGAATTTACTAATATGCATACATTCTCCATTTATAATTTTCCCTACAGGATCTGCAATTGCAGTAGAATCCTGAAAGTACTCTTTCATAAACGTTCATTTCGTTTATCAACAACGCCAGTATTACTAACTGTGATGAAATGATCAGCTATGTTAACAATTAGTTCACTTTCCATTGTATGAGTTCTTCCGTGTCTCTTTAGTGGTCCAATTTGTGCAAATCCTTTTCTGCAAACCTCACATATGTATGGTTTTTCTCCTGTAGCCTATGTGTTCTCATATGTAACTTTAGAGCGCCGACTAATTTAAATGTTTCCTGACATAACTGGCACATATACTGTTTTTCGCCAGTATGGGTTCTCAGGTGCGTTTTCATATAACTACCATCAGCAAATGTTTTCTGACATAACTGGCACCTGTATGGTTTTTCACTAGTATGAGTTCTCATGTGCACTTTTATGGTACCACATCGAGCAAATGTTTTCCAACATAACTTGCACTTGTATGACTTCTCTCCAGTATGGGTTCTCATGTGCGTTTTCACATTACTGTGATCAGCAAATGCTTTCTGGCATAATTGGCACATGTATGGTTTCTCTCCAGTATGGGTTCTCATATGCGTTTTTAGGTGACTACCTGTAGCAAATGATTTCAGACATAATTGGCACATATATTGTTTTTCACCAGTATGGGTTCTCTCATGCACTTTCAAAGGACTACAGTCAGCAAATGCTTTCGGACATAACTGGCATCTGTATGGTTTCTCACCAGTATGGGTTCTCACGTGCGTTTTCAGAGCACTACCTTGAGCAAATGTCTTCAGACATAACTGGCACATGTATGGGTTTTCGCCAGTATGGGTTCTCTCATGCGCTTTCAAAATGCTACATTGAGCAAATGCTTTCTTACATAACTGGCACCTGTATGGTTTTTCGCCAGTATGGGTTCTTATATGCACCACCAAGATATCTGCTCGAGTAAATGATTTCTCACAAAACTTACATTTGTATGGTTTCTCTCCAGTATGGGTTCTTCTGTGCCTTTTCAGACGACTATGATCAGCAAATGATTTCTGACATATATGGCAACTGTGTTGTTTTTCTCCCATATCGGTCCTTGTATTCGCCATGAGGCTACGAGCTTAATTGATAATTTCACTGTTTTTGCCAAGTATCGGTTCTTCGATGAGCTGTCAGATGATCACCTCGACCATGCCGTTTCTGAAATGATTGACATCTGAGTTATTTTTTAAATGATGTGCATGTGCTTCTCTAATCACCATATTCTAGATAAAGTTGGAATTTGCATGCCATTTAATAAGCAAGAGTTTAAGAATGCATTTCATAGCAATTGCCTGTGTAATAGTTTCTGCAATTGTTGTCGTTGTAGCCTTCCCAACACCAGCAGTGTCCAGATTCTCATATCATCGATTACTTCATTTAAGTTTGTATTTCAGATTCTTACAAGAAGGGTTCATGTTTCATCTGTCAGTAATGTTATTTCTCAAGAAAAAGTAAGACATTAGTCACACAGAAAATCCTCTACAAAATGCTGAAGCTATCACACCAAATGTTGTATAATATTTAGCCTACCTTCATGCTATTGTTCAGTATGACTTGAACCGGAGATGAAATAGTTGGCTATAGCGAAAGTTGTAGTCAAATATATATCTATTGTAATGTTCGGATGAATGTGGCTCGTATTCTTCATATACTTGCTAAAAAAATAGTAAACCTCAATATTTAACATGCTTCAAAATACAGAACATAATTTATTGCTTCTCATTACAGTAGAGTGACTGTTTTCCATTTGTAGTTGAGTGACCAGTAATAATAATAATAGTAATAATAATAATAATAATAATAATAATAATAATAATAATAATAATAATAATAATAATAATAATAATAATAATCGTCGTTTAATATTTTCAAACTGACAAGTACGCAGTATGATTACAATTCACAGTATGAACAGACGATCAAAAATTACTACAGGAGTCGAATTTAACTGTTTTGCAGCCATGCAAGGCACCCATCACGTCCTACTGCACAGTTCCAGGAATTCTTTAACTAATTTTCTCCTAAGAAATTGTCTTGCATAATCCTTCATTCTACAGCTCTGCCTCAAAGCAGACTAGCCTAACACCTGGACTTACACCATTCCATGAAAAGTCAACTAAAAAAATGAAAATTTTAAATCATACCATCTCATATCTTCCAGGTAGCTTGCAAAAGTAGCACAGGCAAACATGGTAAAGTTTTTAGCAGACTATCATATTATTATAAGAACTCTTTTTAAAACTGACAACATAAATATGCACAAAGCCCTTATGGGAAAAAAGTCTTAATGTGTGGCTTATGTTGTTGTTTAATCAAATGCAATAGCTTATGTGTAGCTACATCATCCGTCCTGGCCCTTTGCCCTGAGTAGAGTACTTGCATATATCGGAAGTCCACTATACACCCTGCTTGCACAGGAAGACCACGTATGGTTAAGTGCGTTTTTGATGTCCTATTCTACCACTCTAAAGAGACAGAAGGACGGGCGATAGGGTACGTCGACGCATGAAGATTGCGTCTCGTAAAAAGCAGGGAAAAATTATAGTTGTTACATTAGGGGCACAACTAGAGCAAAAGAACTGCATAGAGTTCTGTTGCCCTATCTCAGGTTTGGCTGCCCGCAGAAATCATCGTTCTGCATCTCCTGGCGAACTTGCTGTTCCCTTTGCGCGCACTTTAAGGATGCAACTTTGTGCCTTCTCAGTGGTTGGGCCGACCACGTGGAATAATCTTCCTTCAGATCTGCGTGTTCTTTTAGGTAGAGACTCTGCATACACCTTTTACAAGAATTTGAAACTGTTCTTAATCGCTGGAGATGGGCTAGGAGCGCCTCCGAGTAGCTTATCTTGCAGGGGCGCTATATAAGTCCTCTGAATGACTGACTGAATATACCAAGAGGTGCAAGTCTGCCAAGTCTGTATGGTGGATCAAATAATTTCCATAATAGTAGAAGCACTCTACTTCTGTCAGCCATCTGGAAAATCTTGAGAATGGTTTTGTTTCTTTAATTGTCATCAGTTTGAATGCTTCTATTAAATCTCCTCTGCATCTTTTTTCTCTAGTCTTATTAATCTACGTTTCACTAATATCTCTTCATAATTATGTTAATGTTCCAGGTCCTCTGCTCATCTTTGTTGCTTTCCACTGCACCTTTTCTAGCACTTCCTTGTATGTGCACAGGCTCCATACTTGAACACAGTACTCTAAGTGAAATCTGACCAGAGTTTTGTATAGGTTCAAGAAAATATTTTTGTCTCTGCTATAATGGATAATTGCATTTCTTCTTTGAAAAGACTTCAATAAACTAATAGACTTAATAAAGTCTATGCTGATTAATAGCATCTTCTTACTCATTTTCTAACAATGATTGGCAAGTCATGATTTGTCATCTGGAATTTCGTAGTTTAAACTACGGGATAACCCTTCTACTTACGGTAAAAATTATTTCAATCAATCCAACTTCAATTTTGAACACACAGGAATGGGTAATCCTTCAGTTTAGGTAGTTTAATTATTTCACGGTTATTAAGACGCTATGTCATATATGTATTGGTGGTAAGTAAGCAATCTACCTATGTCCATGATAACTATCGTCAATCTCGATTTCATTTCATCGAGAATTTTTTTTAATCAATCCAGCTTCCATTTCATGAAAAAAATTAGGCAACTTCTATTTAAGCAAAAAAATATTTTTCATCAATGGAACTTTTGTTTAAGCAAAGAACTATTCTCATGGGTCCAGGTTCTACTTAAGACAACAATTATTTTCATCATTCCAGCTTCTATTGCATCAAACACTTAGTTTCATCAATCCAGCTTCTATTTACGGTAAAAATTATTTCCGTCAATCCAACTTCTATTTAAAGATACAAATGGTATAATCAGTCCCACTTCCAGTTAGGGAAACAATTTTTTTTCCTCAATCCAGCTTCCATTTCAATTTGACGATATAAAATAATTTACCAACCTAAACTACGGGTGATTTTCTGCTGAAATAATTAAACTACCTAAACTGAAGGATTACCCAGGAATGTTTTCATCAATCCCACTTCCATTTAGGGAAACACTTTCTTTCGTCAATGCAACTTCCATTTCAAAGTGACAATATCAAATAATTTAGCAACGTAGGTAAACTACGACTTTACCCGTGAAGTAGGCCCTACGCCATTGAAGAGATTCAAATAATTTACCAACCTAAACTACGGGATAAGCCGTAAAGTTATTCTAATGTCTTCAATGCCGTACTTGACGTTGGCAAGTAAGAAGTCTACCTATAGGCATGTTGACTATCATCAATCCACCTTCCATTTCATTAAGAAATTTTTTCATCAATCCAACTGCTATTTAATTTGAAAAAATTACTTTCATCAATCCAACTGCTATTTAATTTGAAAAAATTACTTTTATCAATCCAACTTCTATTTCATGAAAGAAATATTTTTCATCAATGAAACTTTTATTTAAGCAAAGATATATTCTCATGGATCCAGCTTCTAATTACGGAAACAATTATTTTCATAAATCCAGCTTCTATTGAATCGAAAACTTAATTTCATCCATCCAGCTTCTATTTACGGACAAAATTATTTCGATCAATCCAAATTTAATTTTGAACACAGGAATGTTTTCATCAATCCCACTTCCATTTGGGGAAACAATTTTTTTCATCAATCCAGCTTCCATGTTAAAGTGACAATATCAAATAATTTAGCAACGTAAACTACGACTTTACCGGATAAGCAACCTAACTGTCATTACTAAATGTGTTTGTCCAATAAATTACATGCAAAGAGTTTAAAATCTAACCAAGCTTGGCATTAAAGACGAATTTCTCGACAATCTGGTTTATACTGTCATCAGCACAAAATGGCGAACGATTTCGTGTTTTACTACAGTTACAGGAGAGTTGGCGTCCTTGAGTGTAGAGCCTTTCACCTGGCGAATACATTTTTCGTGGTTGCCTACATCAACTGATTTTCGGCTTATCAATCAATCAGCCGTTTATTGATTCAACAACAGCACAAATAATTAGCAATCAGTCATTTTCAAAAGTTAATCTGCTGATGCCGTCAACAGGACAACCCTAAAGGATAAAATAAATTAAATAATCCGCTATTACAGGGCTTCCCCTTTTCCATGGTGCATTTACAGATGGCAAGACGCAAAGGGCAAGACGATTTTTATGATCATATGATTATAGAAAATTCAACTTAAATAACAATGTAAATAACAATTAAATAACAAAACATCGCAGTAAAAGATTTAAAACAAAGAAAAAATATATGTAAATTTCAACAGTCTGTTGTTATTGGTTCCATTTTTGGTCAATAAAATAACAATGCACCCGCACTATTCTTGATCTGCTCTTTTCTTACTTTCAATCACAGCGTCTGTTTTGGTGCTAAATTTTCTAAAACCTCTAATTTAACATTGAAATTTTGGTATCTCGCAGGGTTCCGTCCTTTTATCGCTGCTCTTCATTCTACGCGCATTTAACATCGCCAAAATTGCACTAGGTTATGGTTTTTATATCCATATTTACGCTGATTACACCCAATGGGGTCCATAGTGTAGTGGTAACATCACTGGCGTGAAGAGCAGTAGGTCGCGGGATCGCTTCCCGTACCCTCGCAAAAGTCCACTAAGCCCATTCATTCGCGAGATGACGCGTAATTGTCAGAATGAAAATATTAACCCTCTGGCTACCAAGTGGGTGGTGGTTACCACCCTCCCTGGATTTCGTGTTTGGTTTCACAAATCATAACTTGTAATACAGCATTGGATTCAGCATTCATTTCTGCACAGAATGGTATATTTAGTTGTACATTATGTGAATGCACCTCGAAACTACATCACTTTTAACAACGGAACCCCCTTAATTAGCGATTGCGTACATTTTGTACTTTTTGGATAAACAAATATAAAATTATGTGTGTTTTGAAACTGATCTATGTATGCAAGATACACATACATCCCTACTTATGTTTATATACGTATAAATATACATTCATACATATATATATCCATACAAATATATCGGTTTACGTTGTGATGCTGTATTCAGCCATTTTCACACAGACTACGCGTATTATTATTTATTTTGATCACTTCCGGTTTTCAAAAGAAAAACATGTAAGTATGCAAATGAAGCTCTACATTCCCTCCAAAGAATGGTATATTTGTTTCTCTTCCAGGAAGATAACTGAATACGCCACAGACAAAAAACCAAGGGGGGGAGTGCTTGCATTCAGCCATTTTTCACGCATGTTACGCGTATTATTATTTATTTTGATCACTTCCGATTTTCAAAAGACAAACATATAAGTATGCAAAATGAAGCCCTGCATTCCCTCTAAAGAATGGTATATTTGTTTCTTTTCTAGAAAGAATAGTCAATAAGCTATAGTCGAAAAACTAAGGGGGTGGTATCCCTGGTGCCTCGGGTATATCGATTATAACTTTTGAATGGCGTGGGCTACCACCATGATGTTTACCTCAAAATGTGCGCCACTGAATCTGCTACAGCTGCCTAAAATGTAAAATGTATATTCCATATGAAAAAAATTTATGCATAAAAACGTAACCACCCCTTGGTAGCCCGAGGGTTAAACGAAGATTATTATTACTATTATATGAGGCCTATAAACTTTCGACAACCAGCATTCAGAACCACTGCTTGCTTCCGTGATAGCCTATAGCCTACAATCTGCGCCTGAAATTATATACGAGTCAAACGGATTGATATGGTGTGACCGTCGAACCTAATCACAATTTTTCAATAGCATATTCCAAACCACTTGCACCTCCTTCCAAGTGACTTTTTTTTAGAAATTTTGAGTTTTCAGACGGAGTAGAACGCCCATGCACACCGTTTTAAGAGCAAAATCAACCCTTTGCATGTAGTTTTTCGAGTGGCACTATATAGAAGGTTAGCAGTTTAACAATGAATTCCAATCCTATTGCGCGCCCTTTCGAATAGCTCTTTAGAAGTTTTAATTTTTTGAGAGCGGAAAATTCCTCATAGTGCATTTTTTTGAATAAAATATTGTCGAGTGGTGACAAGTTCATGACATACATGCTCAAATCAGAATCCAATGAGGTGCTGCATTTTAAAATATTTCCAGGGACTGTGCGTTAATTCACTTACTCTTTCTGATCACGCATGCATTCAGTTTTTGGCGTCCCATCTCCATTCTCAGCCTCTCCATGTCATTCGCATGTCCCGTGGCCGGGGATCCCTTGACCGTCGGATACCCGGCGATGCAATTCGTAGCTCTCAGCTCTATTCGACGCTTGACGCCCAAAGGTTGACCAGATCTACGACCTCAATTTCTCCATCATGAACCAGCCCATCGACACCATGCAACTGCTTCAGGGAATGGGGTCTCGCTGCCGACCTCAGGCCGTCTGGTTCGATCAGGTCTGTCATCAAACACTTGGCGCTCTCGCTGCTTCGAGAGACGCGTCCGTTGGACTATGTGATCCTGCAGCTGATCAACTGGTCACATAGAGGGGTCCGTTCATGCCCCCCTCTGTTCAGCTTGCTCTTACTAGTTGCAGTGATATCGTGTTCTTAGAGTGCAAAGGTGCTAACTCCAAAATTTTCAAAAAACGTTTTATTGTTTTATTCTGTTGCTACCAATGTGTTGTTTGAAATGTGAAAAGGTGCTTTTGTTCAAAGTGTAAATAAAAACGTAGCAACTTATTTTTTATTTGGTCTATCTCCAATCACTAAGATTTGAAATGTGCAAAGGTTCTATCGACGATAGAACTATTGCACTCTTTGCGTTTACCAAAATATAGGTCTCATGTTTATTTTTAATATACACTGACGTCATATTATGACGTCGTACTGAACGGTATTTCCAACGGTATTTCAACGGAAACTTGTTAGTTCCAAAAAATCACGATTGAAACATTTTGCTTTAGTCAGGATAATTATTCTTAAAATATTAATTTATTTAATCATAGTAGTGTTATAATCTAAAAAGGTTATCCCGTAGTTTAGGTTGCTAAATTATTTGAATGTCTTCAATGCCATACTTCACGTTTGTAAGTAAGCAGTCTACCTATGTCCATGATAACTATCATCAATCCCGCTTCCATTTCATAAATTTAAAATTGGCAAGCATTTAGTATCAGGGTGCGTGTATTTTCTCCCGTTATTTTAGGCGTCGTGAGAGTCGGTTAGGGTAAGGTTACGCGTCGTGAGGGTCGGTTAGGGTCAGGGTTAGAGTTAGTGTCGACACTAACCCTAACCCTAACCGACCCCTCACTTATGCGTGGTGCTTCTGCGGCGGAAATTGCCGCCACGCAATCCGCGAAAACTTACTTCTGCGGCGGAAATTTTTTTCACATTTATCTAAAAACGCAAAGGTCTTCCGCCGCAGAATTGTGTTGAAAATTTTACTTCTGCGGCGGAATTTTTCCGCCGCAGAAGATTTATCCTAAACTTATACACCTCGATACTAAATGAGCACTTGCCAATGTTTTAACGTTTCGGAACACATAATTTTATAAAGTCTTTCCGTGTCCAAAGTTTCTATTAAATTGTTCATAATTATAAATGCAATTCTACACAAATCATTATTTTTATTTATTATCTGATACTAATATTTTATTTAAAAACTTAATTAAAAGGCACTTTTTAATCTCAAATATAGGCTAAGATGTTATATTACTCAAGGGCCTATCTCCAGATATGAAAATATTTTTGAAATGTGCAAAGGTGCTATTGTCTGTCATAAGCGGTTATTTTGAATATTTCAGGCGAGGCGTGCCGTTATTTTTAATATTTCAGGCAAGGCGTCATAAATTTTTGTAAAAAGATAGCAACATTCCAGCTAAGGAATGATTTATTATCCAAATGCCTATAAACCACAATGATATAAAATTTACTGGATTTTGTGGCAACAATCGAAAGTTTAGATTTGCTCTCCTAAACAATTTCAATAAATGGAGTTGGCACCTTTGCACTCTAAGCACACGATATGTCTGATGAGCTTCATTGGTTCCCTCTGTATGCTCGCATACAATTTAAAATCCTCACTCTGATCTTCAAGGTTCAGAGGGGTCTTGCCCGAAATATGTGGTTGACGTAATACTTTGGCCTCATTTAGATTCCTCCCGTTGCCCACTTCGTCCCTCCAATAGATTTGACTTGGTTCCCCGTACTAGAACTGCTATGGCTCAGTCTCGATCCTTTGCTTCACTTGGTTCCTATCTTTGAGTCTTTGGAATGCGCTTTCTCCTTCTGGTCGCTCTACAATTCTATCTAGCAGTCTCTTCTTCCTTCGCATTCTCAAAACCTGTTTTCTTTTCGTGGGGCCTTGCGCACTGGGAGTGCTTCTGAAGGTTCACCCTACTAGAGGCACTTTACAAACGCTTAAATGCAATACAATACTTTCTTTTGTCTGGGTCTTTCACACAGGTAGCATCTCTGATTGGCAAGCACTGTGAGCAGCACCGTATTGTTCAAAGGCTAGTATCTCAGGCATGAGGGCAGATAGGGTTGCAAAATTGGGTGATTTCAGTATGATGTGCAAACATATCAAATTACAAAATAGCAAAATTACAGCCAAATCTTAGATAGGTCAGTTACAGACAGTTGGTGATTTCATATGGACTGACCCAATAGTGAATTCATATCATTAACACGGTTTTTATGTAATGAAAAGATGAAAACTCACAACTTTGAATATAAATTGTCTTTAATATAAACAAATATAAACGTATCGGGCTTAAGATCTCACGGGTGGGATAATTGCTCTGAAGAGTGTAATGATATTTAAATAGTAAATTCTGTTGCTCTGGTGTCTAATGCACAAGGCATCATCAAATGGTACACCAAAATCAAGCCGTAATTACTTCAATAACCAGAAGATCATTCCATGTACTTTATAGCATTTTTATTATAGTGATAAAGAAGAGCAAACAATGTCTGCTCTGTGAAATAAGACTTGCTAGAAATACAAAGTACACATGCTAAATGTAATGGTTTTTATGATTTGATGTAGTTTTTAAATTGTGTTTACACAGGTGGGTTCAATTGTGTCCGATGGAATCGATTGTCTTCCTTCTATACCATGATCAATTGCGCTTGGTATGTTTCTTTTTTATATCTGTTGCTAACTTTTATTAAAAAGAATTCACATATATGGCAGAAGAGTGTACATTTTGGGCCTGATTCATAGTGATGAAGGCAACAAAAACTTGTAATATTGGATATTTCTATAACGCTTGTGTGCAATGTACAAGGCTTTAAGCAATGGTGCACTAACACCAAGCTGTAATCTAATCCAGAAGGCCTAAAGACAAAGAATTAAAGCAAAATTACTCGGTGAACCGAACAAAGAGTCTCTAAACTCTATGCATCCTCGTCATACCAAGTTATGAAATAAAACTTCATCTAACTTAGTGTTTTTGAACTGTAATTTGGCTAAATTACCTTAAAAGTCTTTCTGCATAAATAATGTTATTTTCTCTTTGCCATTTAAACCTCAAATACTGTTTGTGTGGCAATAAAAAATGTTGAAAAAAAGCAAACGCTACTGCTGACCGCTTTGCTTGTTTGTCTGATGCGAAAAAACCTACATCACTAGAATGATATATGATAGACTGGCTAATTAGATTATTGCGACTACTATGTACACAAAATGCCGTTAGCAATTTATTGATTTATTGAAGGATATACTTACTTACTTTCTTTAAATTTATATTTTCATATATAAAAGTCGTTTGCAAATTATTATGTTTCATTACTTAATACAGAACATAAGGCATCGAATAAAAAATGGAGCCCATGTCATAATTATTTACAATTGTATTAAATTAGTACACACTGTTACACAGCACTATGGTTTGAAAGCTTAAAATAAAAGTCAACAAGAAAAATAAAAAGGACCCAGTCATTAAATCTTGCCCCTCGGCGCTGAAACCCTTCGTTACGCCACTGAGTAGATGCAAAAAATAAAGTCATTAACACAGTTTTACGATGACTTGAACACCTGTGGATTCGGACTCTGCTTAAAGGGACTCAGACTCGGCTTAGGTTGACTTGACTACATCACTGTAAAGAGCCCACTGGAATGTGGTGAGGCCAGCTAAATATATTACTCTTTTTTAAACTAAAATTATAATAATTTTGGTGATTTTCTTTCTTGTATATTGATTCAGGAACTTACGGAATGACTGGCGTTGGGTTATGTTTGTGCATCAATGGAATTATAAGGTACGTTCAAGTTTATTCAAAGCCGAAATTACAATTTGTTTATAAAACTTGTGAATTTGTGCTTCTTTTGACCAATTGTGAGCTTACCATACAAAATCTTTCTATACTGCTTTAGTTGCTGATTGTATTGTCTTGTATTTGCAAACTTATAAACTGCCTCTTCTGGTGTAAGCTATTAAGAGGTGCTGTCAGGGTGGGAGCTCGAGTAAATAGGAAAGCCTGTAATAGAAGAAGAACAGTCTCTTCAGCTAGCCTTGAGGCAGCCATGGGTATGAAGTGTTAGCAACTTCAGTTTTTTAGAAGGGCAGGTGGCCAGTTCTCTCCTTGGTCATCTCATCTTCCCACCGACATTTAATGATAAGTTTGCTAAGGGGTGCAGTTGGGGCAGAAATCTCTGTCCGCAAGGAATGGATTCGACTGTCACTCTCTCTGTATCTAAAATTCACTTCCTTTTATAAGTAAGTAAGTAAATCCTTTATTGAGAAGCACTAGCAAACGCACAGCACTGTACATGGTAAGATTAATACATTCAAACAATAAAAAATTTATATATGCAACCAATGAATTGAATTAGAAGCTTTATTGTACATCACGGGGAACATAGAGGAAGAAGAGATAGGGCTAGTCATAGGGTAAAATGAAGTGTTTAAATAGCCAGTTCTAGGGAAACAGTTTATTTGTATAGCATCCGGGCACGGAAGCATTTCTGCATTAGCATTTATGTTCGTGCCACCAATTTTGGCCAGCGTGCTGTATGCCTTCCTCTCCACCTGGTGAGGTTAATCCGGGGCAGCAAGCGAGGAACCAACTCCAAGCGACAATAACTAACCTGATACGCCTTCATTACCTCCCCAAGGACTCGCCAACGTTTGAACTATTCAGCGACAACGCTGACACTCGACTCTGTGTGATTGTTCTGAGAGACATGGGCCACCTCCTGCACGAACTACTACCTTCAACCAAGCCTACCCACAACTCCCTCCGTCCCCATGCCCATATACTTTTTAACTGTTTATTAGTTGCGTGTACACCAAAGTGCAATTAGTAATTGGTTAATAAGTATATACTTACTTAATTACAGGTGTACAAGTTGGCTGAATGGATAGAGCATTCGGCCTATCACACGATAGAATATGGGTTTGAGCCTTCACTCAGGTGGTCACTGTAATACTGTGCATGGACCTTGAGCAAGTCCTTCATGCATAATTGTTTAGTGCTATTGATGTGTTGTTGTGTGATCGTGTATGCTGAAACGCTGACTGCGACTTGGTTTTCTTAGTTTCGTCTGTTTCTCTTTGGTGTTTGCTACCTGTTTTTGATCTGTCATTATTATGATGGTTATAAGAGCTGTTAAGATTTCAGTTCCACTTTTTAATTAAGACTGTTAATAGAACTTTGACGTTTGTTGTCATTTCTTTCTGTTGTATCAATCCTGAACGAGGAACAAAGGTGACAAGACATGGGAAGAAAATCAACTGTATTCATCCAAAGAGTCTGTCTCACAAATACTCAATCAACCTCAGCTCCAAAAACTGCGACCTGGATCCACTCCCACGTTACGCTTCCAGTGGACACTCTCCTGCCCTTCCTTATTGTTCTCTGCAATCATTCCCTCCACAAGGGCATTGTTCCAGCATCGCAGAAACGGTCCATCCTTGTTCCTGTGCTCAAGTGTGAGGGACTGGATAAAATGATCCAAATGACTTTAGGCCAAGAGGGAATTTTGCCGTTTTATCTAAAGTTATTGAAAGGTAGTGGCCACCCAGCTTACTGCCTACCTAGGTGTTCGATGTCTGTGCAGCTTTTGAAATTGAGTATGGCACCTTCCTAGGCTGGTTTTGCTCCTTCCTGCAGAACCATTCCTTCTCCGTGGTCCATGGGTCTACTAAGTCTTGCTTCCCTGTTCCTCTTGGCCAACCTTCTGTCATAGGCCTTCTGTCTCTTCTTTCTGTCCTATCTTTGTCTCTGCCTGCCTGCTTGTCTATCTATCTCTGTCTGCCTGTCTATCTGTTTATCTCTTTCTGTCTGTGTTTCTGTCTCTGCCTGTCTCTATCTGTCTTTCTGCCTCTGTCTTTTTGTCTTCTGCCTCTGTCTTTCTGCTTCTGTCGGTCTGTCTTTGTCTATCTCACTGTCTCTTTCTGCCTCTGTCTTTCTGTTTCTGTCTTTGTCTGTCTGTCTGTCTGCCTCTTTCTGCTTGTCTGTCTGCCTCTGTTTCTGTCGGTCTATCTTTGTCTGTCTGTCTCTCTGACTGTCTATCTGTCTCTTTCTGCCTCTGTCTTTCTGTTTCTGTCTTTGTTTGTCTGTCTGCCTCTTTCTGCTTGTCTCTCTGTCTCTGTCTTTCTGTTTCTGTCGGTCTTTGTCTCTCTGTATCTTTCTGCCTGTCTATCTCTCTCTGTGTCTGCCTGTCTATCTCTGGCTGTTTGTCTCTATCTTTCTGCCTCTGTCTTTCTGTCTCACTTTATGGCTCTGTCTTTCTCTTTCTGTCTCTGTTGACAGAAAGAGAAAGATGGAGCCAGGAAGAGTCTATGTCTATGTCTTTCTGCCTCTGTCTTTCTATCTCTCTATGTCTATCTCTGTCTTTCTGCCTGTCTTTCTGTCTCTGTCTGCCTGCTTATATCTCTCTCTGTCTGCCTGTCTATCTCTATCTCTTTTTGGCTCTGTCCTTCTGTCTGTCTTGCTGTTTCTGTCTTTGTCTGTCTGCCTCTGCCGTTCTTTTTTGTCGTACTTTGTCTCTATCTCTGTCTGCCTGTCTATCTTTCTCTGTCTGTCTCAGTCTTTCTGCCTTTCTCTTTGTCTCTGTCTTTCTGCCTTTTTCTTTGTCTTTCTGCCTCTGTTTTTTGTTGTCTCTGTTTTTTTCTGCCTCTTTCCTTCTGTCTCTGTCTTTCTATCTATTTCTCTCTGTCTATGTCACTGTCTGTCTGGCTGTGTCTTTCTGTCTCTGTCTGTCTGTCTCTGTCTGAGCCAGGCCATGGAAACCTTGGATGTCGAATGCAAGCCGAGATTCTTGTACCTTGTTTGTGGCCCTCCAGACAGGCAGCAACGAGCTTTCTTGGTCCCTGGCCCTGTGACCCGGAGCGGGCTCCCTTTGCCTAGTGCCAAAAGTCCACCATGTTCTGTTCCAATCTCTTAAAACTCCTATTTAGCCAATGTGGGATCGGCTGCACTCCTGAGTAGCTGGTCTTGAAGTCCTCGAATATATAAATCCTCTTAATGACTGAATGGACACTGTATTCTAGTGTGAACAAAACAAGAAGTGTAACATTTTAAGTTTCGTGTTGGTCTGAGATTATGAACATGCAATAAATATTAATATGAATGATGATTATCGTTAATTCATGTTTGGAATGATATAAAGTTTTTCGTTGTTTAGCCATATGTTATAGTGTTTCCTAATAATGGATGATTGCATTAAAAGATGTGGCAATTCATCTGATGAAAATCAATGCATCAAGCCAGAGCAGCTCCTGTGCATGTACAACATTAGCAGAGAATTCACAAAGTTTAACCTACATGGTGTATACATGTACTACTGACTACATAGGCACTAATCTGACCCGTCATAAATGTTAATGTTGTCCAGCGGAGAGTGCAAATTGCAAATTACATGTTTGCAGAAAAAATTCATAATTACATTACAGAAAACCAATAAAATTATTTTTCTGTGCAGTACTGCTGTAAATTTACAGAAAAACCGATATATTAACAGGCGAATTAATACAGAAATTAATTCAAATTTCCGTAAAATTACAGAAAAAATCTGTAGTTATTTTCCAGGAAAGTCGGTATTTTTACCGAAAATATCTGTTAATTATTACAGAAGATTTCGGTAGATCATTTACAGAAAAATCTAATTTACAGAAAGAATCTGTAAAGTATTTAACAGAAGCTATGTAATTTTACAGAAGATTTCGGTAAACATTTTACAGAAGCTCTGTTATTTTACAGAAGATTTCGGTAAAAATTTTACCGAAACTCTGTAGATTTACCGAAGAAGTACGGACAACACTGCTGCCCGTACATTTTCGGTAAAAATACAGAAACTTTCCAATACCGTGTATGTCGGGCTTGAATACAAATAACTATTGATAAAGACTCAAGTCTGTGCATTAGCCTCGTGCTACCAATCTTAATATTTCAGTTACTGACAACAGGAAATGTCTTATTAGAGACTTACAATGGTTTTGAATTATAGGCATAAACTTTTCTTCATGTCTATATTCACCACTAAATTTGGTTATAGGCAGGCTCGAGCAAGACTATACTTGTTCATTAAGCTTGAAGTTTCTTTAACTCTGTTCTTTCCTCTTGTGACACATCTGCGCTTGAAGTTGCTCATAATATAGTCTGTGCGTTTGATTTTATGTTTGTTCAGATTTGTGCATGTATGTTTTGTTTCTGCCTTCGGGCGTAATAAAGTACTGATTATATCTCAGTAGCATTAAAGAAATTATCTGTAGGCCCTAATAGCCAACAAAAGATGTTGCCAGCTGCAGTTAAAATTGCACTTAAAGGTTATACTTACTTACTTACTTACTTACTTACTTACTTACTTACTTACTCCAACTTACTTACTTACTTACTTACTTACTTACGCACCTTACCTACTTACTTTACTTACTTACTTACTTACTTACTTACTTACTTACTTACTTACTTACTTACTTACTGTACTTACTTACCTACTTACAACTAACAGACAATCACTTTGAAAAACTTCTACTCTTAAAATCAAATAAACTCTATTGTTAATGGATCATAGCCTACTATTGTAATTTGTAAATCATATTTCAGTTTCAGATACTTGACAAACTTACAGTATAATTAACACAATTGAATGTAGATAACAGGCCATTGGCCCATTTTATGTTTTAGTTTTAAAATAGAGTAGATTAAACGTGTAGAATAAAATTATGCATCATTTGTCATTTTTAAAGGAGCAATTGAAAAGTAATTGGTAATTGAATTACAATCAGAATGTAATTGTAATTCAATTACTTCCACAATCAAGTAATTGTAATTGTAATTCAATTACATTTACAAGCATGTAATTGCAATTATAATTGAATTACATTTAGAATGTAATTGATACAACACTGAGTCTACTTATGTCCATCATGGTCAAGTCGTAGTTTACTTTGCTAAATTATTCTAATGTCTCCAATGCCGTACTTGACGTTGGTAAGTATCAAAAAGCCTGACCTTGACCAATCAGACCCTGCAAACTTTCGTCCCATCTCAAATCTGTCATTCATTTCTAAGCTTATTGAACGGGTTGTCCATCTGCAGCTCTCAAACTTTATTGAAACACACAACCTACTCCCTCTAACACAATCTGGCTTTAGACGATTCCATTCCACAGAAACAGCTGTTTTAAAGGTATATAATGATATTGTGTCAGCTCTTGACCTAGGGTTCATTACGGTTCTCCTTCTCCTTGACTTTAGTGCTGCATTTGATTGTGTTGACCATACTATCCTTCTCCAGATTCTTGAAAAGCAATTTGGAATCTCTGCATCTGCACTTCTCTGGATTTCCTCTTTTCTCACTTCCAGGACTCACAATGTCTGTTCTGGTGGTAAATTTTCTAGAACTGCTAATTTGATCTTTGGTGTTCCCCAGGGCTCCATTCTTGGCCCTTTGCTTTTCATCCTCTACACATCTAACATCGCCAAAATTGCACAATGTTGTGGTATTTCTATCCATATTTACGCTGATGACACCCAATTATATATAAAACTTTCGACCGCTAACATTGATGACTCAAAAACCAGACTCATTGCTTGCTTCCATCAGATACAGTCTTGGTGTGCATCCATGCGCCTGAAGCTAAATACGAAGAAAACGGAATTGATATGGTTTGACCGTCGATCCAGACCACATCTTGACTTGAAAACTCTCTGCCTGCAACTAGATGAAACCTGCTCTATCCAGCCTTCTAATGTAGTTCGTGATCTTGGAGTTTTTCTTGATAGTAAACTTTCTATGTCTAATCATATTGGCTCTATCACTAAAGCTTGTTTCTTTCATCTCCGACGAATACGCCAAATCAAGCGCTGCCTTAATGAGCATTGCCTTCATATCTTAGTCCATTCACTTGTATTATCCAGGATTGACTACTGTAACTCAATACTGTCTGGTTTGCCAAAATCCACCCTGTCACCGCTTACTTCTGTTATCCACACTGCAGCTCGTCTAGTCAAGAACCTTGGCCCTAGAGATCACATCACCAACTCCCTTCAGCAATTACACTGGTTACCCATTCAGGGCCGGATATCCTTTAAAATCTGTCTTTTCATGTTCAAAATAATGTCAGATTCTGCTCCTCCTTACTTATCATCTTTAGTCACACCATGTGCTGCTCTCTTGAATCAAGACGTGGATTGCGATCGGCTTCGAAAAGAGACTTCGCAATCAAAAGAACAAATCTTCAATTTGGAAACAGAATGTTTGAAGTAGCTGGTCCAGCTGATGTGGAACTCTCTACCAGAACTAATCCGAAGATCATCCTCAATTAATATTTTTAAATCTAAACTTAAAACGTATCTCTTCTCTAAGTACTATGATTAGTAGCCTAAGTACATTGTAACGCGTCCTTTGAGTATGACTTTGTTTTATTAAGGCGCGTTATAAATGCAAGTTGTATTGTATTGTATTAAGTAAGCAGATTACCTATGTGCATGTTAACTATCATCAATCCAGCTTCCATTTTATCAAGAATTTTTTTCATCAGTCCAACTTCCATTTAATTGGAAAATATTACTTTTATCAATCCAACTTCTATTTGACGAAATAAATATTTTTCATCAACGGAACTTTTATGTAAGCAAAGATATAGCCTATTCTCATGGATCCAGCTTCAAATTACGAAAACATTTATTTTCATCAATCCCGCTTCTACTGAATCGAAAACTTAATTTCATCCATCCAGCTTCTATTTACAGGGAAATTATTTCGATCAATCCAACTTCAATATTGAACACAGGAATGTTTTCATCAATCCCACTTCCATTTAGGAAAACAATTTCTTTAATCAATCCAGCTTCCATTTTAAAGTGACAATATCAAATAATTTAACAACGTAAACTACGATTTTACCGTCCATCATAACTATCATCAATCCCGCTTCCAGTTCATCGAAAATTTTTTTAATCAATCCAGCTTCCATTTAAAGAAACGTAACCTATGGTTCTACCGGACTTTCGACTGATCGAAACTCCGCCATTGCAGATCCGTGCTTTAGTGTCAGGCAGTGCCAGTCCCGAGCTTGGATGAGAAAGGAGAGCGACGTTAATGATCTTTGATATCACACAATGTCGTTAAACTGAAACTAAGTAACTGTGATCGACATTAGCATCAGCAACAGTTATCGAGTTTTGCATTGTAACTGTTTCAGTGGGTTACATGGCAAAATTATACAAACTAAGTGGTAAAATCTTACCAGTCAATGTATTATTAGTTAGGTAATCCCGTAGTTTAGGTTGCTAAATTATTCTAATGTCTTCAATGCCGTACTTCACGTTGGTAAGTAAGCACTCTACCTATGTCCATCATAACTATAATCAATCCCGCTTCCACGTCATCGAGAATTTTTTTTAATCAATCCAGCTTCCATTTAATGAAAAAATGACCCAACTTCTATTTAACCAGAAAAATATTTTTCATCAATGGAACTTTTATGTAAGCAAAGAACTTTTTCCATGGGTCCAGCTTCGACTTACGGAAACAATAATATTTTCATTATTCCAGCTTCTATTGCATCAAAAACTAAGTTTCATCAATCCAGCTTTTATTTACGATAAAAATTATTTCCATCAATCCAACTTCTATTTAAAGATAGAAATGGTTTCATCAGTCCCACTTCCAGTTTGGGAAACAATTTTTTCCTCAATCCAGCTTCCATTTCATTTTGACGATATAAAATAATTTAGCAACCTAAACTACGGGTTTACCATTAGTTATGCATTTCAACGACAATCTGAATTAAACTTCCATCCGTACAAAATTGCGAGCGATTAGAGAGTTAGATTCACACGATATTGAAGCTGGCTGCAGAAATATATCCTGCCATCTGGTGAATAGCTTAGAGTGCTACATCAACTGGTTGAAAAATTCACAAACCTTGAATTGCATTGACATAATAATAAAATAGCATTATGTGGCATCTAATTAACTGCAGAAAGAATCTTTGTGATTATGTTGTTGGATCGCGGACTCGTCCTGACCAATTGCTCGAATATTACTAATTAAAAAGTGATGCCCGCCGATATCAAATAGGCCTAACAAATTTGCTACTATTTTCATACTTTCAGTTAAACAGACCAATATATCGATAGTTTAAAAGGTATGTCAAAACTGGCACATGCAGACATTCACTACTATTCAATAACATAACTGCCAGCACCATAAAAACAGTCTTAGTCATACAGTTAAATAAATCATATTATCATTGTTAATAATATTAATAACTTCTACAGCGCCTGTATAATATAATGCACAAGACAACAACCGATGGCACACAAAAAACCATGTTGTCATCATATCAACATACAGGTCGGTCTGTTGAGAGACAGCCTACGGTCGATAAACAATGTGAAAAAGTGAAGTTTTAGGCTGATAGCAAAATGGATTTGTGTCTGAGCAGAAAGAGCCAAACACGAGAAAGGATCTTGCTGAAAAGTGATAAGACTGTTGAAATATGCACGATTCGATGGAAGTGGAACGAGAAGCAGAGGCAAGCCGAGACTACGCTAGATAGATAGGCCTAATACTGTTTAAATGAAGACATTTATTCGTACCCATCGCAGCCAAAATGGCTGGCGTCAGGAACTGAATAGCCTATATATATTATATATACATAATTATATACGCATGCTATAATGTGCATATACATTCACCTCTAAAGTCTTGTAACAAATGCCGACTTCTACTAGAACGATCCAAAACGGACAAATTACAACAACTGACCGTTTTATAATTGAAATTTTCAATAAAACCCCCAACACAGGTTTCCTTGTTTGAAATTCCGCCATTTGTATTATTCAGCGATCTGATAGGCTTTAATTATAATAGAACGCAAGGGCAGCATCTCCGTCCATCGCCCTCTCCCCACACCCCTCCCGTGACCCTCTCCCCCATCCACCTCCTCAGCCTACAACTGTGGTGTCGCTTGTTTTCCGATTGAATCCACCGCTGCGCCTAAATTACCCCTCCAAACCTCCCACCACGACTTTGACACGCGGCCCGATTTCGACAAGTCTGCGCAATACGAGGGCCAATGCTGGTCCTTCATCTCACTGTCGGCAAAGTCTGGGCTCACCGTGTGCAAGACCAAGGCCCACAGAATTTTGAGACAGTCATTGAAATCATGGCAAAGTAGAGGAACGACCACACTAGGCCGACGCCTCCAGAAAGCCGACGGGTGCCGCCAGTGGCCCGCAGTGGGAGCGATGGGGGAAGGCTGTCTGGGTTATCCCGTAGTTTACATGTAGGTTGCTAAATTATTCTAATGTCTTCAATGCCGTACTTGAAGTTGGTAAGTAAGCACTCTACCTATGTCTATGATAACTATAATCAATCCCGCTTCCATTTCATCGAGAATTTTTATTAATCAATCCAGCTTCCATTTAATGAAAAAATGACCCAACTTCTATTTAACCAGAAAAATAGTTTTCATCAATGGAACTTGTATGTAAGCAAAGAACTTTTCCCATGGGTCCAGCTTCGACTTACGGAAACAATTATTTTCATTATTCCAGCTTCTATTGCATCAAAACTAAGTTTCATCAATCCAGCTTCTATTTACGGTAAAAATTATTTCCATAAATCCAACTTCTATTTAAAGACAGAAATAGGTTCATCAATCCCACTTCGAGTTAGTGAAACAAATTTTTTCGTCAATCCAGCTTCCATTTCAATTTGACGATATAAAATAATTTAGCAACCTAAACTAAGGGTTTACCCCCAAATTTATGGACATAGTACTATACAATCCTCACAGATAGCGCTTAAGAAAGCGTCTCCAGTAAAGCTTGACTATTCATGTCATCCTGATAACGGATAGGCTATAGCGTTTGGTTAATTTTTCAAAAAGTGGACATACATGTAGAACCTTATAATTCTAGGGGTACGAGATCCTGTATTAAGACAAGAATGCCAATGACAGCCCAGTAGATCTACATGTAGCACTATAATAGAGACAGGCAGTTACCGCTCCGATGAGAACGTGGGTTAGGAAATGTAGGCCTATGGGGTTCGAAGTATGACCACCGTAGAAATGCTTAGACTTCCACACGCATTAACAAAATATCCGGGAATCACGGACCAAACCTCCGCCATTCTGTTAGATAACTTATAATACGAAAAAGAAGAAGCTTCTCTTACGGTTGAGGCAAGGTGAGAGAGGCACACTGGATAACCTTCGTGGATTTATGAAGCTGACGTTCAGCGCTTTGGCGTAATTAAGGACTTCATCCACCAACACGATTCCACCACAGATAGCGACACCCTATAACTAGCACTTACTATAAAGGCATAATAATAATAAAGACTTTGAATGTTTGGGGCTTGGACTACGAGGACCAATGTGCGATAAAGAACGGAAGAGACTTAGAGGCAAATTCCTTGAGAAAAGATGGAGTAAAAGGTATACTAGAGTTACGCGTAGGATCAGGATCTTAAAGTCAATGCGATTTCATTAGGTAACCATGTCAATGCACGCTACGCTCTACTCTTAAACTACTTTGCAGTAAGATTGCTTGCATTAGTTACAATAAAGGATATAATCCAGATGAAAATAGATTTAAAATATCGACGTGAATTATAAAATTTCAGAGTATTAAACAAATATATTCCATTCAGAGAAATATAAGTTTGTGTAATTTACGTAATGCAGCTGATTTTTTTAGAGGTTAAGAACAGAATTAAATGGAACTTAAAAATCACCAAAGACAACAAAACCCCAAGCATACAGGATAAATGACAATTCCGAGAACACATTTATCTTTCGTAATATCCAAGCATAACCTCTAACACTTTATCTAAGTAGAACAAGCAAATTAATCCTAATATTTAATATATTTTGAAAACAACGACAATATCAATAGTCTAAAATAGTCTCACAAAATGACGAACAGCTAACCGCTGTTAAATATCCAGTCCAACAGAAGTATTTGTGGCGCTAAATTTAATATTTAACGATGAAATTATCAAGTAGTGGAATCGACAGCGAAAGACTTTACTTCGTCTCTGCAAGCTATATAAGCATAAAATTTCATTTTGATGGCAAGCAGCAATTCTAGTCTTACAATTATGTGAGAAAAAGGCAAAACCTTAGATATGTGGTCGCCATAAGGAGGAACCTCTGGATTAACTACATCAGAATGCTAGTACTGTCTAAATGTTCTGAAATGAAAGTGGTACAAAGTAACTTTTCGCATATACATGCATGTAGGATTGTGACTATCCTGCACTTCCAAAGCATCTTTTCGTTATAAATCTCTATTTCCAACTGTTTTCAGCTGTAATTAAGCAGAATCATAATTCAGCACAGGTCAGCAGCAATGTCGTTAGGTGGAGAAAATCGATGGCTAGAACAATGCTGTAGAAATTCCTTCTCTATTTCAAGCATAGCGTCACAAATACCACATCCAAAAGATCTTGACAAAGACGCTGTTGTACTCACAGGTGATTTTAATTTGTTAATATACAGACATTCTCCATCTGTAATTTTAGCGAATGGACCTGCAATTCCACTTGAACCCGGATGTACTACCTTCGTCGAGTAAGGTTCATTTTCTTTATGAAGAACCATTGCACTACTAAATCTGATGAAATTATCAGACAGGTTAGCAATTACTTCACTTCCCATTTTAAGATCCTGTTGCGGGGTTCCTGCATGGAGTTTAAACTGCTTTCGCTGAAGAACTGCTCTTGGTATAAGGTTTATTGCGCGAGTGTTGCTTCTCAGTTGCATGAGTTCTTCTGTGACTATTTAGTTGTCCAATATCTCTGAACCCTTTATTGCAACTCTCACATATGTATGGTTTAACTCCTGTGTGCGATCTCAAATGCACCATCATGGTCTGTTCTCGACTAAATGATTTCTGACATAAATGACACATATATGGTTTTTCGCCGGTATGGATTTTCATGTGCAGGGACGTAACTAGCGTTGGGCTTGGGGGCTTAAGCCCCCCAAACGAAGCTGAAGCCCCTAAATAAATCAAACCGCCAGGCTTCACTATAGGCTCGGGCTACCGCATTCGCCATTTTCTAGGCTTAAAGCCCCCCCAAACGAAAAGTCCTAGTTACGCCACTGTTCATGTGCCTCTTTAGAGAACCACCATCATTACACGATTTCTGACATAACTGGCACTTGTATCGTTTTTCACCAGTATGGGTTCTCATGTGCGTTTTCAAAGTACCACCGTGATTAAATGATTTCTGACATATCTGGCACCTGTATGGTTTTCAACCAGTATGGGTTCTCATGTGCGTTTTCAAAGTACCACCGTGATTAAAATGATTTCTGACATATCTGGCACCTGTATGGCTTTTCACCAGTATGGGTTCTCATGTGCGTTTTCAGAGTACCGCCTTCATTAAATAATTTATAACATAACTGGCACTTGTGTGGTTTTTCACCAGTATGAGTTCTCATGTGCGTTTTCAGATTACTATCCTCATTAAATGATTTCTGACATAGCTTGCACCTGTATGGTGTTTCACCAGTATGGGTTCTCATGTGCGTTTTCAAAGTACCACTCTCATTAAATGATTTCTGACATAGCTGGCACCTGTAAAGTTTTTCACCCGTATGGATTCTCATGTGCCTTTTCAGATTACCACTCTCATTAAATGATTTTTGACATAACTGGCACCTGTATGGTTTTTCGCCAGCATGGGTTCTCATGTGCGATTTCAGATGACCTCCACGATTAAAAGATTTTTCACATACCTCGCAGCTGTATGGTTTTTCGCCAGTATGGGTTGTCGTTTGTCTTTTCAGAGTACCAGCTTCAGTAAATGACTTCTGACATAACTGGCACCCAAATGGTTTCTCACCAGTATGGGTTGTCCCGTGCGTTTTCAGATGACAACCGTGATTAAATGATTTCTGACATATCTTGCACCTGTATGGCTTTTCGCCCGTATGGGTTTTCGTATTCGCCATCAGGAAACTCACTTAAAATTTGTTAATTTCAATGTTCTTCTCCAGTATCGGTTCTTTGATGAGCTGTTAGATGACTACATTGAGCACACAGTTTCTGAAATAATTGACAACTGCTTGTGTTTTAACCCTCGGTGGCACCCCTTTTTGAAAAACACGTTTCAGTACCCCTGGGGGTCAAAAGGACCCCCACTATTTTAAGCATGTTTTGAGTATAATATTTCCAATGAAACAACTAATGCACAATATCAACATAGTAGATATAATACCTGAAGTCATAGCATCCATTTTGTACTTCCAACTCATCTTCTTCATCACTTGATGGATCTGAACCATCACTCAAGTCAGATACGTCGTTTTCATTGTCTAACGACTCTAACCACTCATTAAAGCCGACCATGACCTTTTTAGAAATATCTTAATTAATCCCGGACATATCCTTCATTACCTATTACCTCTGTCCTATATACTGGTCACGATTTGCGCCCACGCTCACATAACCGTGTTCTTTCTAGATTTGATTCCCTCACCAGGCGTGGTTTCCTGGCTAGGATGTTGTACAGCTAAGCCATATAGTGTTTTTTAGATTACTATTTACTAACTTTTTCGCTACTATTTGATAACTTTGTATGTACAGCGTCGTGCGTTTGCCAGCGTTTAATAAAGAACACACTTACTTTACTTACTTACTTAATATGTTTCATCACCGCGCTATGCGAAGGATCCGCGACAACTCGTCGAACGACATTTCGTATAACGACACTTCGTCTACGACAATTATTCGTCTAACGACATTTCGTCTACTAGTGTATCTGTATCTATTACGGCTAATCAACAGAGGCCGCTTTCTTGTAGTTTCGCTAAAACGTGCTATATATTCTCAGGAATCCAGCTTCTAATTACTGACAAGATTATTTTCATCAATCCAGCTTCTGTTGAATGGAAACCTATTTTCATCCATGCATCCAGGTTGATTTCCAGCTTATTTTACGTGAAAAATTATTTCGATCAATTCAGCTTCTATTTCAACACAGGAATGTTTTCATCAATTCCACTTCCATTTCGGGAAACAGTTTTTTTCATCAATCCAGCTTCCATTTTAAAGTGACAATATCAAATAACTTAGTAGACGAAATGTCGTTCGACGAATTGTCGCTCGACGAAGTGTCGTAGACGAAATGTCGTTCGACGAGTTGTCGTGACACCCTATGCGAATAGGTCGCCATATTTGCACTACTATTTGCTTACTTTCTCTACCAAACACCAACACTGGTTCCCTGCTTCAAGAATGACGAACTAAATTGAATGAATCTGTTGAGCAGAAACATAGAATCAATGTCTTGGAAGTTAATACGCATGCATTGCATAGTTGAGGAAATATATACAAGAAATAAATGTGGGGGTCAAAAATACCCCCAGAGGTACTTCAGAGGGTTAAATGATTTGTATGTGCTTACCCTATCACAAGATTCTAGACAGAGTCTTTATCTGTATAAGACTTGACAAGGATGAGACTTGGTAACCGGTTCAAAGCAATTTCTCTGTAAAAGGTTTCTGCAATTGTTGCTGTCATAGCCTTTCCAACATCAGCAGTGCCCAGATTCACACATTACCGATTACTTCATTTACGTTCGCCTTTCAGATTCTTACAAGAAGAGTTCATGTTTCATGTATCAGTAGTAGTTCTTTTCGAGTAAAATAAGAAATTATTCACACAGAAAAAACTTCATGACGAAATACTGAAGCTATCCATCCGTTGTATAATTGCAAACCTTTCTGCTATTATTCAGGATATATTTAGTGAAGATAAAATAGCTGTCATTAGCTGACCATTGCTAAAGTGTGGGTAAAACAAATCCACTTTAATATTATTAAGATGAAAGCCTTGTCTTGCAACGCAGATTTTGAAGCTCTGGCCGAATGTTGCTCATCGTTTCATACACTTGCTAAAAATAACAGTAAAAGTCAATATTCAACATGTTTATAGAACATAATTTCATTGCAGCTCAAAATAGAAGAATGACTGTTCATTCATAAACACTCAAGCATCACCATATACTCCATAGCATCACAATATCACTCCCGTTCGTAAATCACTCCACTGGCTGAAAATCCTTGAGCGTATCCACTTCAAAGTTTTATCGCTAACCTACAACTCAATGCAATACTACCAGCCAAAGTACCCTTGCGAACTAACTCTTCACCATCCAGACATCCCGGTCGCATTTACTGAAATCCCAACTTGTATAGCAATTCATTAAAATTTAAAACATGATTTAGGCATGTTTTCTACGCACATCCAACTTCTACTTCTACTATAATATATGTCCATCCCTCATCCAAATTCTACTTACACTAAACATATTTCAATCGTTCATCCAACTTCTAGTTTTACTGCAATAATCTAGCATCAAAGTCATTTTGCATACATGTAGCTCATCCAGCTTCTATTTCTGCTAAAATTATGTTCGTCTAACTTCTAATGTTACTGCAATAATGTAGCATTAATACCATGTTTTCATCGCTCATCCAACTTCTGGTTTTACTATAACATTATGTTTATGCTTGGGATTTGAGTATATGCATCCCACTCTACCCGTTTGTGCACATATCTCACTTTCTCCCGTCCCCAATCACTACTTGCCTCAAGTTTTCCAACCGATCCATATCCCACACTGCACCTCAACTCCAGAACAAACACCCTCAGAATCTCCCAATATTCTCAGTTCCTCCAACAAAACTGCCACTCACTCGCCGTCACCTGCCTCAGGCTCCTCTACTCATCATGCCAAACGTTTTCCAAATTGAAGTCCCACCTATTCCAGATATCATACACTGATCCATCCGACACTCTGCCTTCCAAGCTTTCTCGTCCTCAACGAAACCAGCCACAACAGTTGATCTGCCTGTCACTGGTCTCTCTGGCAACCGGACTCCAGCGTCCACTGGACATCGATCTCTGGACAACCCCTCTGATACGACGCAGCGCTCGTGAATAAGCTGGTGCTTTGAGCTTAGCTTTAGAGTAGCGCCTTAGATATTTGTAGTTTACGATTCAGATGATTACAATTCGTAGTTGAGTGACTAGTTAGTAATAATGGCGGCAAGGCACATTTCCACAAATTCTTTAAGTAATGTTCTACTAAAATGTGTCTTGCTTAAACCCTTAATGTTACAGATCTGTCTCAAGACAGAATGGCCTAATGACTGTACTTAGAAATACATCATTCGATGAACAGACAAATAAAATCAAGCCCATTTTAAATCACGCCATCTCAAATCTTCATAGCAGTTTCCAAAATTAGGACAGCTAAACGGCAGGTACATAACTTGGCATTCAATCACTATAGTGTATCATTTTTAAGTAGATGATACTTAAATTTAAATTTCATTTGACAAGTTATCTTGTAATTGTTTTCGTTCAGCTGTTGTCCAATGCCTTTGAGGAGAGAAAGTATTGTATGGTGGCCAAAAAGATAGATAGAAGATAGAAATATTCTTTATTGAAACCAATTGCATACCGCACTTTGGTGTACAAAAACAGTGATTTCCTCAAACTTTATCATGACATCGGCACTCGGCAGGGTTTAACATAATTGCATGCAAGCAAACAATTAACCCGTTTTGGACCAATGTTCGTTTTACGAACACATTTTTGATGACATCACATTGGTTGACGTCATCATTTTAGTTTTCCTTTCATGTACTCTTTTGTCTGCCAAAAGGTTGATTTGTCGGATAAATCGCCAAAAAATGTTCTTTTTAAAGTTTTGAACTGATTTAGTCTAATGCTAAATACTGCAAGTACAGGTATGTTCAACGTCTGTTGTTTAAAAATTTGTAATTTTGGTTCGATGTTTGATATCGCACGGGCTGATGGGCATTTGACAAGTGCACATATTTAGCACAAAGCACATGCCAATTGCGTAATTTTATTGTTATAAATGGAGTCGTAAAATTCTCATAATTATCTGGGTCATGTTCGTTTTACGAACATTGGTCCAATATGGTACTGATGACGTCAAGTCAAGTCAACGTTGATTTACAGATGCAAGTTTCTAATCCTGAGCTACATGGGTCAACTAAATCATTAATTTTTTTATATAAGATATGTGTGTGTGTGTGCGTGCGTGCGTGCGTGCGTGCGTGCGTGTAATAAACAATAAAGAACCCTATTATTATTGATGGCTTTGGAGTACCACTCAATATACAGGTAAGGGTTCAACACGTGGTTAGGCTGACAGGCTGGGCCTCGGCAGTCGAGTTGTTTAGCAGCTTCTGACTACAGTTGAACATCCCAAGTGTCACACTCTTACTCTCGACAACTTCTTCATTTCATTGGAACTCCCCACAACACTTAAGGATACGTGTTTTGCTGCAATTGGGACAATACGGGAGAACCGCTTGTGAGACTGCCCTCTTATGAAATCCAGTGCAGTGAAGAACGAGCAGCGAGGAGGAATCGAATATCAGGGCAATGGATGTGTTGTGGTGGCATTGTGGAAAAACAACAAGCCAGGGATCGTAGCATCAAGCCATGTCGGTGTGAATCCAACTGTGTCCAAGAGACACTAGTACACTACTCTAGTGTTGACAAGAAGCATATCCAAGTAAACTGCCCTATGATGATTTACTCGTACAACAAGACAATGGGTTGGGTCGACCTACTTGATAGGTTTCTCCGTGAATACAGGCCGGGCATACGCGGTAAAAGTGGTGGTTCCGCCATGTTGTCAACATATGTGTAGTGGCTGCCTGGAGAGCGCACGTGGAGGTTGGTGGCAAAATGGACCAGCTGGAGTTTGTGCGATACATCGTCTTTTTGATGCTGAAAACACTACATTTCAGATAGTTTTTAACACCGATTATCCAATTTTATTATGTTATTGTGTTACAATGTGATTTCATACATGTTCAATATTTTACATGTTGTCAGTAGCGTATTGGCCCATTGTTCGTAAAACGAACATATGCAAATTTGCATACGTTATTTGAGAAATTTAAAAAAAACATAGTACATACGTTCAAACATAGCTACCAAGGTCCATATAATTAGCACAGTTCATAAAAAAATCCTAATAAAGATTTGGTCCAAAACGGGTTAAAGATAATAAGCGAAGCAAACTCTACTGGTCAACGTCTGTCACTGGAAAAATCTGAAAACGTTGGATTTCATAATGACGTGTTTGCATCCAGTTGAGCAAAGCAACCAACGGCGCCATAGAAGTAGATTATTTTCGTTTAATTGGATGTCATTGATGTAATATTTCATGGACTTCTATTTCGACAAAAACCTTCATTTGAGGTCAATAAATGACCAACAATTTTGTTAAATCCAACTAACACTTTTGAATGTGGGTGTTGAAATAAGATGCAAGCGATGGCAACATATTTACATTTTCTGCATCATTTTACTCCGTTCAGCAACATTTTAAACTTGCTTTCTTCTTCTTCTTTAAGTTCTCTGCCCTTCGGCAGGTTTCAACTTCCAATGACGCCACTCTTCTCTGTGCTGTGCCTTTTCCTTTAATTTGCTGTATCCGTCTGCCATCCACCCCAGCATCATCTGCCTCGGTCTTCCCCTCCCTCTTTTCCCTTCCATTCTCCCTTCTATGATTTCTTTAAGAAGGGAGTCTCCTCGTAGTACGTGCCCTACCCAGTTCTTCTGTCTTTCCCTTATTGTTGCTATTAGCGATCGTTTTTCATCAACCATTTGTAGCACTTCGTCATTCGTTATATGCTCAGTCCAGCTCACCTTCTCCATCCTTCTCCAGATCCACATCTCAAAAGCTTCTAATTTCTTAAACTCTTCTTTCCTGATGGTCCAGGTCTCTGACCCATATAGTGCCACACTCCATACCAGTGTTTTGACCAGCTTTAAACGTGCTTATTTGCAACAGTTGACTACTTATCCCTGCAAACGAAACTGTTAGGCACTTACAGTGCGCTATATTAAGTGTCTTGATACATACAAACAAACGTATACTTATACATATAGACCTAGCTGTTATTTTAAGCTAGCACGTTTAGATTATAGATTACTATTTTTTAAATACAGGGAAAACCTGGGCATTAGGCATTAGGATTCAGATAAGTATCCCTGTTGACCTTTTACTATATTATTTTACTATAGAGAATCAACTGGCTGGAAGGTTGGATAGCTGACGTTATTCATGAGGCAGTTGATCCCATGGTGGCGGATTAGCTTAACTATAGATCAAAATTAATGTCAAATTATGAAGACGAGGTTCATGATTGTGAGTCCTAAAAAATTAAACGAACGCTGGTTGAGCGGACTGGTATTGTAACTAATTGACGAATATGGGCTAATTGATTTGTTTGTGGCGAGATGTAGGCAACCAGTAATCCTTTCTCAGAGGAAAAGGCGTGATAAACTTTGAAACATGCATTGCCTGGATAGCAGAAACTGGTTTCAACGAAACAGAGACAGCTGCCTTTCGGGGTCTATTCAATCGTCTACGTGCACCGCAGTCAGCGACTTCTGATCCCAGGACATATGCTCATCTATGCTGTAGCATTGGCATTATAGGCTAATTACACTGGTCAACAAATAAAAATATCATTTCGTAACATTGGTCGAATGGCTGTTTTTATACCATTTTGGGGTGCTGAATTCAAATACGGCCATTAAAATCCCGCCCACGTACCGTTTTTTTGTTATAGGCCTTATGATATAGGCCTAGCTGTTAAGAATAAAAATATGGGTATTTTAAGAGTTACAATCATTATGATTTTTCTCATAAAAATGCATTTTTTTCATAATTTGTTTTACAAACATCATGTTTACCTACTATTTTAAAGTTGACATATACACATTTTCAATAATAATAATGAAAATCATGAAAAAAGATTACTCGTTTGCACAGTTACAATTGCCAGCTGTTCATATCTTCCTTTTATGTTGTTGTATTGTTAACAGCTATATTATAAGACCTGTAACCAAAAAACGGTACGTGCTGCAGGATTTTAATGGCCGTATTTTGATTCAGCGCCCCAGAATTAGTATAAAAACAGTTATTCGACCAATGTTGCAAACAAGTTTTTATTTGTTGAGCAGTGTTATGAGCTATTAAAGAATCTTTACGAAAATGACATTTATTTGACTAAAAATGACCTATAACATTAAAATGTGACATAATGGAATTTTTTACAGCCCAGATCTGAAATCAGCAGCCACAAATTAATGAAAGGCAGCCAATGCAGTTCATGTTATATAAACTTTCTACACTGTGAGCCATAAAAAACCGGGCCACTTTATGTTTAGCTATATCGCGGTCGGTATTTTAAATTTTTTTTATAGTTTTTGTGTCGTTTGAAAGAAAAATTAAATCTCTACGATTTACTTATTTACTTGCGCGGATGACGTCATATCCGTTTCGCAGCATAATGTAAATAAAGTTGATGGTTGAAAATTTGAGTTAAAATTTTAAAATGTTGAGTTTTGAGGATAAAATTTTAATTAAAAATCTGCGGGAATGCAAAAATTATTCTTCTAGACGATTAATTAAGGAGTTTCCGAACAAGAATTGGAAAAGAAAAACATTAGATGACTTTCTGCGAAAGTTGAGAACTACCGGTTCAGTTGAACGCGCTGCGGGAAGTGGTCGGCCAAAATCGTCGCGAACTGAAGATAATATCGCCGCCGTCAATGAATTGGTTCAGAGCCAGGAAGACAAGCCTAAAACACATCTTTCAACCAGACAAATCGCGAGAGAGCTGAATCTTACACAAACGACGGTCAGACGCATTATTCATAACGATTTGGAACTGAAATGCTTAAAAAGACGACGGGCTCAGGAACTGACCACCGCTAATCGTCAATCTCGTTTGGTACGAGCTAGACAATTGCTGCAGCGTTTCTCAGTATCGGATGTCGGTTTCATTTTCTTCACTGATGAAAAGTTATTTACAGTTGCTGCGCCGTCAAACACTCAAAACGATCGTCTTTATGTGCCTCGTTCAGTGTCAAAGAAACAGATTTCATCAGACCGTCTGTTGCGTACCAGGACAACATTCAGCAAGTCGCTCATGGTTTCCGTGGGAATTTCGAAACTCGGTCGCACAGAGCTTATATTCGTTGACCCGGGAGCCAAAATCAATGGCCAATATTATCGAGACGTGATGCTAGCACAACATTTGTTGCCACAAATGCGCCACATTGCTGGCGACATGTTCATTTTCCAACAAGATTCAGCTCCGGCGCATCGGGCTCGTGAAACAATTGAGTATCTGTCTCGCAATGCACCATACTTCATAGGGCCAGAGATGTGGCCACCCAATTCGCCTGACCTAAATCCACTCGATTATTCCATCTGGTCCATTATGGAACAGCGCGTGTACCAACAGCGCATTCAGAACACTGATGAACTTCGGCAGTGTCTCGTATCCGTCTGGAACGATCTGGAACAACATCTTATTGACACTGCAATTGATCAGTGGCGACGTCGCTTGGCAAAATGTGTACGTGAAAAAGGAAGTCATTTTGAACACAAACTTTAAACAAATAAAGGCACTGAAGAATTGTTTGCATTTAAGTAGTAAAAATGCAGCATTTATCGATTCTCACGTGTTTTTAGTGTCTTCAGTTTCGCAAGACAAGTTTAGCATACATGTAGGACTAAATCGATAATGTTTATTTCTGCTCTTTAGAGTATTGATCCCTGTTTAAAATAATGCAAAAAGTGTAAAAATCGATAAAGAAATGACAGAGATATAGCTAAACATAAAGTGGCCCGGTTTTTTATGGCTCACAGTGTATAATAATTATGAGCATATTAAAGAATCTCTACAAAAATGACATTTATTTGACTAAAAATGACCTATAACAAGAAAATGTGACGTGGTGGCCATTTTTACAGCCCAGATCTGAAATCAGCATCCATCAGCCTTTTAAATTTTTGGATGCTGATTTCAGATCTCTTAGAGGCAGCCAACAAAGTTCATGTTGTCGAAACCTTGTTGACTTGTGTAATAATTTGAATATTTATTTATATTTCCCAAGATGATACTAAAACATTTGGGCATTGTTTATTAATTTTTCCAAACAAAGGTTTGGTACTACACCACAGTCGAAAAAGTTGGAGAACGGGCGTCCTTCGCATGCGAAAATTATCTTCGTCGTCGTCGTCGTCATCATCATCATCATCATCATCATCATCACCATCATCATCATCATCATCATCATCATCATCATCATCATCATCATCATCATCATCATCATCATCATTACAGCTTTGATATTCTTGTTAACTATACTGACGATACCTATTTATTATTAGAATTTTCTAATAAAATTATCAGAACAGCTTGTCTACTTACGCGCTGCATGATTATTATTATTATTATTAAGGAGTATTTATATAGCGCCCCTTCAAGGTAATCTACTCAGAAGGCAGAAGCGCCCCAGTCCAACCACGGCTAAACAATACAGTCTTGAGGTTTACAAAGAACGTAGTGGTGTGACCCCTAGGCACTCGGCGGAGTGCAACAGGGAGTCCATTCCAGGCCGTAGGGCCAGCGACCGAAAAAGAGCGCCGCTGCTTTATGGTAGTCCGCGAGCGAGGGACTAAGAGTTCGGCTTGATTAGCTGATCGTAGAGCAGATCGCCGCTGGACACCAGAGGTGGAGCAGCAGATTTCCCGCAGGTATAGCGGAGCGATACCCTCCATGCAGCGCCAGACCAGCGCAGAAACCTTATAGGCGATCCGCTGCGAAAATGGAAGCCAGTGTAGTACATTCCGCATATACTCTAAGATGTGGCCAAATTTTGGGATTCGCCCAATAAGACGTGCCGCCGCGCGCAAAACCCGCTCTATGCACCCAATCCGGACTGCTGGGAGCCCATCATAGAGGGCACTGCAATGGTCGAGGCGAGAGACCACAAAGGCGTGGATAAGGGTAGGCAGCAGTAGGAGTTAGAGAGCTAGATATTACCCTAAGCTGACGCAGTTGGTAATAACAATCGCGACAGAGTAGATTGATGTGTCGCGTGAACGTGAGCTCCTGGTCCAAGGTAACAGCAAGGTCACGGACAGATGAAGAGAAAGTAATCCAGGGGAACTCAAGAGCTAAGGCCTCTAAGTTAATTTTTGCAAGTTGTTGGCGCGTGCCAAACCAGATATATTGAGTCTTATTGGGGTTTAGTCGTAGGCGGTTGGATGACATCCAGGCCTCTAAGGTCTGCATGGCCCGCCTAATTTCTCGGACCGCAGCAGCAGCAATAAACTGGCACAATATCAGATATTATTAAATATAGCATTTGTGTTCAGCTTTTGAATTTACTAAGCCAGGCGGCTGCATTGCTCAGCATTAGTTGAGTTTTGCTGGAATGATAAAATAACGTAAAAAGTGAAAAAAACTCAAAAAACTAATTTTCCCAACTGGCACAATATCAAGTTTTGTTCAGAATTACTTCCTGCACACAAAAATATCCTTTTTGTGCTTGTAGCTCAAAATTACACTATGTTATGCTAACATTTAATAAGGTAAAAATGAAAAAAAACTAAAAAAAACTAATTTTTTTTCAACTGGCACTATATCAGGTTTTGATCAGAATTTCTTCCTGAACTCAAAAATATAATTTTTTGCTTGTAGCACCAAAATGCACAATGTTACGCTAACAGCTCTGACTAAACATGAAATTGAGAGACAGGATTTCTAATAAAATAACATAGAGGTCATTAACGTGATTAACATTTTCCCATCTATGGATTCTAAGGTAATTTTCAAATGTGACAGAGAGATTCATTTGCAATCCTATATGTAATTCAAAGTAAAAATAATTCGCTTTCTTTTATGTAGCGACCGTTTCCGATGGGGTCAGATGTCCAAATGGAAGGCAGTGCGCTGTTAATGAGCGCAACCAACCAGTCTGTGTCTGCCCTGATGAGTGTCTCTACTACACGTCGGACATAGTCTGTGGCAGTGATAACCGGACATAATTATGGCAATGAGTGCGAGCTTCAGAAGGAGGCATGCTATACGAATACAAGCATCCGAGTAGTAAACAAAGGATTCTGCCTCCAAGGTAAGTCAATTTCAGCAACATCCAAAGCATCGTCACTTTTCAACAGAATACTTAAATACGAAAACTAGGAATTGCGAGCAGTTGGAAGCCAGAGGCTGACGGGGACTCGAAGTCACAGAAGTAGCAGTAAGATTGATTCGCATTCAAAAAACATTAAGGAGCAACCATCTTCACATAATATAAATCCTTTTGAAATAAACTCGTCCTGAATCCAATTGTCTGTATATAGGGTTTCTAATCTCAACTGCTTTTGACTTTGAACACTGACAGCTCTTCATCCAGAAATACGCTGACGCATTCTCTCAGATTTTATGATGCGCATCCCAGGCTATCACCTGCAAATCATAGGTTAATTGCATTCAATATATAATACAGTTCTCTTACTTTCTCTGAACATATCACTCAGCTTACACGCTCCTCCTACTTTCAACTCCTGGCGTATCAGGGACAAGATGCAAAGGCGAGAGAATTATCCTTAGAAGAGGAACGGGCTAAGCGTCAATTAGAAGAAGACAGAGCTAAGAGACAAGCAGAGGATGAGCGAGCTAAGCGCCAAATGGAAATAGATGAAGAGAGAGCCAAACGTCAAATGGAAGACGAGCGGGCTAAGCGGGAAGCAGAGGAGGACCGAGCTAAGCGTCAAATGGAAGAAGAGAGAGCTGAGAGGCAAGCAGAGGATGGCCGAACTAAACGCCAAATGGAGATAGATTTTGAATTGAAGAAAATTGAGGCAGAAATTAAAGTCAGAGAGATTGAAGCAAGGGCGGCTTCAGATCGTAGGCAAAACGGAGAACATAACGGTATGTTTGTAACTGATAGAGAAGAGGGAAACAGTGGAAATCACGGAAGAGAAATGAGAGATATTAAGTTTCCCAATTTTACTGAAAATAAAGATTGCCTAGACGCGTATTTGCTGAGATTCGAAAGGACAGTTGAAGCATATGAGATTCCACAAGAGATTTGGGCCTTGACATTAGCTAGGCATCTCGAAGGGAAAGCTTTGGAAGTATACCAGAGGTTGACTTCTGCACAAGCACAAGATTATAACTGTCTTAACCCTCGTACGCCTATGAGGGGTGTCTAGTAGACCCCGGGCCGGTTTTTTTTAGTATTTCACTCAGTATCCGATTGAGTTTGGTTGTGATATTTTATGACTTTGTTGCTCGCCCAGTAATGCGCTAAAGTAATAAAAATGCAATTGGTTTCTCATAATGGTTACCATGGAAACGGCATGTAAACAACATAACCCAGAAATAAGGCTAAAAACACATGCGGTTGCAATGTGCAGCAAATGATTTGGTGTTATTTTTTGATAAAGTATAAGCATTACAGTATTATTTCGTGAAGGATATAGCCTACGTAAACAAACTTAGATAATGACTTCTAGACGTAGATTTTCGCTAGCTGAAAATGATGGGTTACAATGTGTCACAAGTGCAACCCATTGTCCGTGGAATGCGATCAATTGCTGGAAGAGGCTGTTGCTATGTGTGTCCAGCGAAGAGAAAGCGTAAAAGCAAGCAACTTTGCGATGGCTGTGAAAAGCACGTATGTGGCGAACACTCACGAGTAAAGATGTCTCGTCGCTGTTGCATTTGTGCCACGGAAAATGACCAGTAGGCTGACCAGCACTGTAGGTAATTACGACCAAAAGGACATCTATATAGCACTTATCACTCTGTCCGAATAATATGCTACTGCTAAGACGCGATATATATGAAACTACATTGTTACATGTTTTGTTTATCTACAATGTACCACTGAAAATGATAGGCTACATAACTGATAAATTCACATGTATGTGAATACTTCGCATACCCGAGTATTTGTAATTAGTTTTATTGTTATGTTACACATATACA
This sequence comes from Aporrectodea caliginosa, assembly GCA_020284085.1. Taxonomy (NCBI): domain Eukaryota; kingdom Metazoa; phylum Annelida; class Clitellata; order Crassiclitellata; family Lumbricidae; genus Aporrectodea; species Aporrectodea caliginosa. The sequence continues at coordinate 407,514 of JACEVL010000469.1, forward strand.
AGTGTCTGCAGTGTCTCCTTGTTTTAATTTTAAGTTACAACAATTAAAAAATTGGATAGTCAATGCAAAAAAAAACAGTACAATAGACCTAGGGGTCTGCTAGACCCCCCCTCATAGTACTAGAATGACTACAAAAAGTTCAGTCCTCGGAGGGTTAAGGAACAACTGTTGATGAGATTCAGATTAATTGAGGGTGGATATAGACAGAGGTTCAAGGACAGCCGTATCGAGGTTGGAGAGACTTTGTTCCCAGTTCTTTGAGCGTCTAAGGAGGTACATCCAACAGTGGTTATCCATGGCCGGATTCGAGAAGGATTACGAAGGATTAGAGAATTTAATTTTAAGAGATCAGTTCTTCTTAACGTGTTCCATGGAATTGAAGACATTCCTCACGGAGAAAGGGAAGTTCAGCCCAAAAGAAATGCTAACACATGCTGAGTCATATATAGAAGCTCATGGATACAAACATGGAGACACGACAATGAAACCCACAGTAAGATTTTCTCAGGACAGGAATCAAAATAGAGGTTATGAAGAAGAGACTAAAGATAAAGTTGTTAACACGACAAATAGAAGTAGAACGGAAACAGGATTTCATGTGGAGACCAATTTCAATAAGTCTGGAAAAAGAGAATATAGCGGAGAAAGAGGACAATCTGTTGAACCTAAGATTGTTTGCTATTTGTGTGGAGGCCAAGGTCATAAGGCAAGTCATTGCCCGAATAAGCTCAAAGGTATCGTCAAACACACGACAGCAGCCATACAAGTAGTCCAGAATAGCGCGTATAAAGTGAAAAATGATACAAGACAAGAGACCAGAAGTGAGTGATATACAAACGACTCCGATAAGGAATGAAATATCGATTAGCAGGGTGGCGAGTGCCATTGTAGCAATTAATTACAATACATTGAACCTGAACGAAGAAGAACAATCAGGATATAAAGTTAGAGTAAATGGAAAGGAAGTTGAGTGTATTTATGATTCGGGAGCAAAATGCTGTGTTGTGAAGAGAACACTTATAGACAAGTCAGACTTGACAGGAAAGGAAGCAATGTGTACATTGATAGATGGTAGTACACGTTACTATTCAACAGCTAATGTTGATGTAGAAAGTGAATATTATACTGGGAAAGTGGAAGCCTTAGTGATGGATAATCCAGTGAAACCTATGATTATTGGTAAAATCAATGGAATCAGATACATGCTAAGTAAAGACAAGAAGAGTGATACATTGCCCAGCATTTGCAATGCAACGAAGAATATACAAAGAGACAGAGGTGAGATATACACAGACTTAGTAAAACAGGGGCATAGGTCAACGTGTGTAAATGATGTCACAGAATTCGAAAATGACGTCACCGCTAAGCCGATTGTAAGAAATGACGTGCATTCAACGACCGTGACTGGAATACGATCATCGAAGAAAAGGAATAAAAAACATAAGGTTATTAAATCAGCTGAGACAATAGAAGTCAAAGAAACTTCTAGTGATATTGAGATAATGCGAGAGGAAATAAAGAATGCATATAATTGCATATTAAAATTAAAAGAACGCATTGATCAAACGTGTGTAAAGGAACCGAAGGTGACGAACAAAGTGAATGTCAAAAATAAAAGGAATTGTGACAGAGGAGATGAAGTTCACAAGAAGTCAAGTGTCAATCATGGAAAAATACATGATACAGAGACAGTTGCCTTTGTATCAGCAATAATACATGATGGAGATTTAGGAATGAATAGAGAGGAAGAAATTCTAGAGTTCTATAATAGTGAGCAAACAAAAGATTACAGGAAAGTAGACAAGAATCCTAATCTGTATGAGAAAATAGATTTTAGTGGACACACGCTTAGAGACGACAATGTAAGTCCTAAGGTGGAATTGGTTGACAAGATTGTGGACAGACCGAGGCCGCAAACTAAGAAGCAAGTAAGAAGCTTTCTGGAGGCAGTAAATTACAACCGAAAGTTTATTCCACACTGTGCTGAACTTATGGCGCCTTTGTCTGATCTCACTAAGAAGCTGTCACCGAATGTAATAGAGTGGAATCCAGAACTGGATAAGGCCTTTAAAGAGTTAAAGGGAGTTTTAGCTAAGGCACCAATTTTGAAGCTGCCTGATTTGAACAAAGAGTTCGTTATTCAGACAGATGCTTCAGGAGTAGGACTTGGGTGTGTTCTGATGCAGAACTATGATGGCATTAACCACCCAGTTGCTTATGCAAGCAGGAAGTTGTTGGAAAGAGAAAGGCGATACTCTGTGGAGGAAAGAGAGTGTCTGGATATTATGTGGGGAATCGAGAAATTCGATAGATATTTGTTCGGAAAGCAGTTTGTGATTGAGACGGACCACTGCGGACTGCAGTACATGAGAGAAGGACGAATGAAGAATGCAAGGGTGATGAGATGGAGTCTTGCCCTGCAGAATTATAGCTTTAAGGTTAATTACATTAAAGGATGTAATAATGTAATATCCGACTATCTAAGTAGGGGTCTGATATAAGAAGTAAGTATCTTAAGAGAAACCTGTAAGAATGTAAATATTATATAGGATACATATATAGCGTTGTTGTTATTGTTTTAAATATTTAGTTCAGATAGTAATCTAAGTAAGTAACAAGTAGATTGATAAGAAGGTTAGGTAGGTAAAGCCTGTAGACAGTCTTTTTAAAAGGGGGCTTGTTGTAGCGAAATATAACTTATCAAATCTATTATTAGCTTACTTAATTAATTAATTAATTAATCTATAGGGTAGAATAAGATAGTTAATTACGAGTGGCTTTTAGTTAATTCATGGGTGGCTTAATGTAATACATAGGCCACGGCTCCAATTAACTGCCAAATGAACCGTTAAACCTGAAACCATGGCAACGTGACGTAATACGAATTAACTCGAGCGTTACAGCAGACGACGTAACGGATAGTGAAAAAGAAGCGGATTTTGAAGAAGGACTTGAAATTTGTAGTTCAAAGGGATCGGTTGATTTGCGACGTTCCTGCGATATTGAACGACTTTTCGGTTGATGAATCGTCAGTTTCAAGGTTCTAGATGACTATGCATCTTACGAGGGATGATAGCATCGTTGTGGCGGACTAATAATCGAAACTAAGAGTAGCCGTTAGAGTGGAATACTTTGGCGTGCGATCTTTTCGATAGTCAGTTTGAGAAGCGTAGAACGGTTGAGTAGTCATCGTTACTGCGAGTGGTTGATTTGAACTGCGAACGTTCCACGAAGGATTTAGTTTTCGTACATCAACTCTAAAGCAAGCGATACGGTTTTGTCTAATACCGGCTTGTCAGTTGTCGTGACGAACCTATTCAACAGCAACTTCAACGTGTGAAGAGGTGTTTGGAGGACGAGCATCACTGCGAATTCATACCTTCGTCGCGTCGCTTCAGAAAAGGACTCACCTTCGCCGAAATACACACCTTTCGACGAAACCTATTCCTTCACTGAAACCAGTTTCTACGAACCTAAGTACGGTGTCGTCGAAGCGAGACTGAAGCTTACTGAAGGATCAGATAAGCCATAATACATAATATATCATATAATAAATGACGCCACTCATAGGTAGTTAGGTGATCATTTGTACTGTGTATTAATTGATTTGTTTCTATTTAATATAAATGCAAGACTTTTCTACAAACATGCCTAGCGTTTTCTACAGCCATTCATTACTTGATGTAATGCAATGTTCTACTCTGCCATTACGTACGCAGCAAAACAGCTACTAATTTACATTAGGGCTACAGCTCCTACCCGCTCTAAGTAAGGCCATCAGGTCTTTTGCCATCTGATCGAGCCAGGCCTAGCGGTTCCTTAACCGGGAGGAAACCAGACCTTGTGAGACCCGGCAGATGACATCGTTCAGTGCACCGTGCCTTGCGATCCGGCCAAAACCGAGAGGACATGACAACCCGTGAGTGCCTCTGGCATCAGAGCTTCTCAATTGAGGCGATCGATCGATCGATCTCCTTGGTCGATCGCCTAGCTAAGGTCTGGCCGATCGGAAAATCGATCGCGCTCGATGAGTTAGACTCTAAGAAGAACATTATTTATTTATCTAATTTACATTATTTGTGAAAGTTCAGGCTAGGATCGATACAACATTGCATCGACACGAAGAGGAGGCTTATTGACCGTTAATTTAATAAGTGTTGTGTGTACTCTAGCCGTTAACAGAAAACCATAATATGCAGCTATAGGCCTACGAATACGATACACAAAATACGCTGTTCATAAAAGCTTCCGAGGCCGAGTGCGTGTCGATCGCCTACTCAATCGGGAACGATCGATTTTCAAATCGCCTTCTATTTTCAAATTAGAAGCTCTGTCTGGCATCAACTATCGCTCCGCAGACGGTTGCGCCAAGTCTCAAGCCAACGGCAATCCTGACCGCGTCATCGCTCAGACAAAGGCCACACGAGGCGATTGGCAGGCAGCGCGTACAGCCAGTCACCCGAGTGCTGTGCCGAGACTGCTTTGTACCTCGCCCGCTCCGTTGGGCCCACGAGGCAAGCCTCCACCTCGGCGAACTCCCTCAGAATGAGGGGTAGGCCCCAACCGGCCTGAGATCGCGGCATCGCGCAGGCGACATCGCTTCTCCCCGTCCTCCTTCGCCATTCCTCCAGGCTTGACAGATAGCGGATGTCTGACGTTGCAGAGAGCTCTCCAAGAATGGACTATTGAAGCCATTATTATTATTATTATTATTATTATTATTATTATTATTATTATTATTATTATTATTATTATTATTATTATTATTATTATTATTATTATTATTATTATTATTATTATTATTATTATTATTATTATTATAATTATTATTATTATTATTATTATTATTATTATTATTATTATTATTATTATTATTATTATTATTATTATCATTATTATTATTATTATTATTACATTACTTTTGATAAAAGTCACATTCGTGTGTATTTCAATAATTTTTGCAATTGACTGTACAATATTTATTACGAACTTTCACTTCAATTTTTTCAACAAATAAATAAGACGCAAGGGAAAATTTTAATCGAAATATACACAACTCCTCATTTCATAGAGAGAATGTCATCTTTGAATTTATATTCCATAATAATAAGTTTTCGTTTATGACTGCTGAGCTTGGCGAGTTTACCTAGAAATTCCAAATTGACCTAGAAAATCCAAATTGATGCCTGGATTTGTCAAGTTTTCTCTATTACATTACACCGTTCCTTAACAAACGTAAAGGAGTTGTAGTAACGGAGTTGTAAAATATTCATAATTAGGTCTCCAAGCTTACCGGACGAGTTAAGATATAAAAGATAGCTAGTTTATAGTGGCCAGGCTGTCAGCTTCCATATTATTTTTGAAAGAAAAAATTATATATATATACGCAAAATGCAATAATTACAGTCGCGGAGTTGTATATCTTTTTTATACTATGACATTACCGGATGAATTTCCGAAAATTGTCAACAGAAGCAAATATCTATATTGATTTCTTTTTGGTAAAATCAATGCAAAAATATTCCCTGCTATCGAAGATGTCAATTTAAAAAATTGAGTTTTCAATTTATTCCATAGATGGCAGAAACCCATTCGTAACGGAGTTGTAATCAATATTTGAAGAGAAAGGCTTTTATTTATTTTTAATTATTCAGTTCGTTAATTAGTTAATAAAAACCATATGGAGCAATGGATACATATATAGGCCCTATGCAAGTCAATGATCTAAAAATTATAAAACATCAGTTCAGCGCTTGAACTGTTACCCTATCGTAACGTTGAATTGACGCACCATTAGAAAGGACAATACAATTTCGGGTTAAAATTAGACTTTATAATTTCTTATCATACTAATAATCTAAATAATGTAACAGAAATAATTTTGTATAACTAACTTATGCCATACGATGTATTTAAAAATTAAAAATTATAATTTTACACTTCGTGTAAGCCGCCCAAAGGAGAAGACGGATATTTATCTAATTTGCCTCCGGTTGTGAAATATACACATATTCTTTAAATTGCATTATGCTATGACACGTTACAATAACGAACATTCACGGAGAAGTGGAGTGAAAAGACGTCGTCTTAACACGTTTTGGACCAATGTTCGTTTTACGAACACATTTTTTGACGACATCAAATTGCTTGAGGTCATCACTTTAGTTTTCTTTTCATGTGCTCTTATGTCAGCGAAAGGTTTGATTTGTCGGATAAATCGCCAAAAAATTTGTTTTGAAAGTTTTGAACTGTTTTTGTCTTATGCTAAATACCTCAACTTCAGGTATGTTCACCGTCTTTTGTTTGAAAATTTGTAATTTTGGTTCGATGTGTGATATCGCACGAGCTAATGGGCATTTCACAAGTGCACATATTTAGCACAAAGTACATGTCATTTGCATAATTTTAGTGTAATAAATAAGGATTCTGAGTGGCCGAGTGGGTTGGTAGCCCGCTCACCACGTCGGCGCCCCGGGTTCGATTCCGGGTTGGTCGGTTTATCAGAGATTAATTTCTCGGATCTTTACTGCGGGTGGCTCGGTCGCATATTTATACGTGGAGTACAATACAATACAACACATTACAATACAACTGGGGCGCGGTGGTTTGGGGTATGTTGTCTGTGCTGTTCATTAGTCTGTTGGCGTTCTTTCGTTTTTTCTTTCGATTTTGCTATGAGTCTCCTGGTTGTCTCTGTTGCAAACGTTGCTCGACTGGAGGTTGTTCTACGTATGATCGCTATTCCGCGGTTGAGATAACGGTTGTCGCTGTTGTCGCTGTTGTTCAACTGGCGGTTGTTCTATGTAATGATCGCTTTCCTGTGGTTGATTGAAAGCGTTTGTCACTGTTGTTGGTCGTATCATGGCTGCTGTTACCTGGCTAGTTCTTCCTGCTGTTGCCAACGTTGTACTTCCTGTGGGCGTTCTCGCTGTCTCTGTTGTCGCCGTTGTTCCTTCTGTTTCTTCTACTTACTTGGTTGTTCTCCTCGTTGCCTCTGTTGTTGATTTTTTCTCCCTGGTGGTTCTTCGTTGGCGTCTTGTTCGACCTGGTCGTTGTTGCGTTTGCTGCTCTTGTTGTCCTTCCTGTTGTTCTTGTTGTCCCGCTTTCTGTTGCTCCTAGTGTTGTTGCCTCTTGCGTTGTTGTTTTCTATGCTGTTGTCGCTATCCTCATTTATCGCGCGCAGGGTTGCCAACTTTGATTTTGCCATTCCGGGACGCCCGCAGTCACTCGATATCTCATTACCAATATTTACCCTGTCCACGTCACTGTATGTAACGAATATTGGGTCAGCCTACTGTAGGATCTACAGTCTATTAAAAATAGTCGTTAATAATAATATTATTGCAGCAAAATCATCAGAAAAATAGTGGCCTATAATTTATTTAAAATAAGAATCAATATCAAGACGAAAACGTTTATTAAATTCCAGTAGCCTACCAGGCTAATGGGCCAGCACGAGCAAAGTTCATAGGCCTACATAATTATCATACATGCATTCAGATATCACTTACTGGGTCAGCGACGGGGAAGCAACACTTCGCTTAAACTTGTAAAATTTCTGTTAAGTTGATGCCATTTTAAGCAGTTCCAGATCACTGTACACAAAGTCGTAGCACTCAGCACATGTTACTTTAAAATATTTTGTCAGCAGTTCCGCTTTAGCAAGGTTGATGCTCAGGCAATTCAGACACCAGGTCGTTCAAAATGCAGAACACTCTCGCAAATGCATTGGAAACGGGAACTGAAGATACGTAGGACACAAAGCTTAGCAACCAAGTTAAGTGGTTTGTAAAGTTTCAACCGAGTGCTGTCCAATATCCGATGTTGAGCTCGAGCCAACAACGTCAGGTCTGATAGAGCAAAGAACGCAAATTCATCCTACAACTTGTCGAGTTTAGTGGGCGAAAACAAGAATAACATTTGGTGAAGTGGTTATCTACACCTAATTCCGGGACATTTTTAGATCAATCCGGGACACGGGACGCACAAGGCTGATACCGGGACAGTCCCGCCGAATCCGGCACGGTTGGCAGCCCTAATCGCGCGCTGTCGGAGATGGAGAGTAGGATGAGGATGAGGATAACGTTTAGAAGGATGAAGAAGAGGAGGAAGAAGTGGAAGATGGAGAGAAAGACGAGGATTCTTGGCAGGAGGATGAAGGGCTGGAGGATGACGAAGACGAAATGGATTCTGGTGGCGTCTCAGTTGAGCTGCCAGGTCTCAGTTTCCGCCGTTTGCTGTACATACAGCGTTCGAAGGAAAAGTATTCCAGTTGTTTTCTATTACCTATAATAATTTGTTTAGCGACATCTTGTGGCTGTCAAAGACTATTATTACCTTATGCTCGAATTATAAGCTGTCTCTGTTTAACGACGCTGTCTAATGACGAGAATGATAAGCGTCGCCCTCCTGCTTTATTACAGCCTGCGGACTGGCATCGCCCGATGTGAATTTTTTTTCCTTTGTTTATCACCATTTTTTATGGACGTCAAGAACCGTTAACGTCGTTAACGTCGACCTTACGACTCGGAGAAGTTATTGTCACGTGTCGAACCCAGCTGAAAGAGTTAATGACGCTGTAACTCTGTGTCCTTCCTCTCAATTGCCTTCCTCTCTTGCGGCCAAGTGCAAGAATAATTAAATGGCCTCCGGTTCACCAGGTTCCGCGACAACTCGTCGAACGACATTTCGTCTAACGACACTTCGTCTACGACAATTCGTCTAACGACATTTCGTCTACCAGTGTATCTGTATCCATTACGGCTACTCAACAGAGGCCGCTTTTGTATAGTTTCGCTAAAGCGTGCTATATATTCTCAGGAATCCAGCTTCTAATTACTGACAAGATTATTTTCATCAATCCAGCTTCTATTGAATGGAAACCTATTTTCACCCATGCATCCAGGTTGATTTCCAGCTTCTATTTACGGGAAAAATTATTTCGATCAATCCAGCTTCTATTTCAACACAGGAATGTTTTCATCAATCTCACTTCTATTTCGTAAAACAGTTTTTTTCATCAATCCACCTTCCATTTTAAAGTGACAACATGAAATAACTTAGTAGACGAAATGTCGTTCGACGAAATGTCGCTCGACGAAGTGTCGTAGACGAAATGTCGTTCGACGAGTTGTCGTGACACCGGTTCACCATGCCGAAACTGACTTGTGGCAAAAGGTTTAACATCCTACCTGCTGATTCTCCTATCCCCGCAGTGACAAGTAAGATATTGCTTTCCTACCCCCTCAAAGTCCGACTCACACCTCATCGTGGTGAGGGGGTGAACAATCAAGTAGGAGATGGCCTGCTGGGGCTATGCCAACAGTGGTGAAGGTTTCGACCGAAGTACCACCTAGGGCGCTACGCGTGTTGCACAGGCCCAGCAGGAGCCCTGAAAAAGATTGGCCAACGTGAGCGGCAGCTCTCGGGCAGCAGCGAGACTTTAGTGGACTTGACGGAGGATCCAGCAGATGGACAACGGTAGGTCCATATCAATGGAGGGCATGTCTGGTAAATCCGGAACATGGCCTCCATACTGCGAGATGAAAAGGAACTGGGGAACCTACCATCTCACCATCTCCAAACAGCATCATGAAAAATTAATGGAATCCAAAGATACGCTGGAGGAATATTGTTGATAATGCGGCCGACCCTCGAAACGAGGATGGCTGAGAACAGAACAGAACCCTGAAGTCGTTACACTACGACGGTGATAGCTTAAGCCTGATCACGTTACAAAAACCGTTGAAGTAAGTTGAAGTATTCAGCATCACATACCAGGAAATGCACATTTCACATGAAAACAGAATTTGGTCATTGATGTGAATAAACTCTTTAATTACTTTTTAATAATATGAAACTTTCGTAGAAGAAATCTGCGAATGATGTCTTCAAACGGACGATTAGTTGTTTTCTGAGCAGCAAATTCAGTCATTGCTTCTGAATACGGAAGATCGCAGTCTTTACAGCATCTAACTTTTAAATATCTTGCTACAAAATGTCTTCCAAGAATACAGTGGCATCTAATGGTGTGACGGTTCAATTGAGATTTTGATACTTCATCATTCCAGTTAAAGTACATATCGTTGACAAACACGTTTTCAAAAGCTGAATTCACTGTTTTCCCAAATTTCCGCATCTCATCATTCAGCGGTGATAAATAATAACAGAGTGAGTGACATCCTAGCAAAGACTGTATGTCACTATCGAAAAAAAAGACAAAAGGTGGCAAGAACAAAACATTCGTATATGCAAACACATTAAAATCGTTATTCATTTCAGACTCACGAAGAATTCGCTCACATAAGCGTAAAACTGCATCGTATTGGCGACACTTGTAAAGGTACAAAGCACGATAGCAATCTATTGTGTTGCTCTGGATGCCAAAGTCATTGCGAATCACTCTGTAGAATGATTTCTTATTTTCTAAAACATATTCCATCAAAGAATCAATTACTGTTTCTTTAATTATCATGGGATTCATACTTGAAGTCTCGGTTTCTGTAAACGCGTCTGTTCTGTGATAAACGATCTGTCTAGTAGCATTGAAATGAGTATCTGACTTCATCGCAGCAATGAACATCTTCTTTCTTAAAGCCTTCAGATATTCGTTCATAGGAAATGCTGAATCTGGTAAATCATGGCAAAAATCTAAACGCGTGAATTTTCTTTCGGCTAATAATACAGTTAAATACTGAGCAAAAACCTCTGGTGAAAGACGCAGATCAAGATAAAGCCGCCCACCAATGTAATGGAGATTACTGTCAGTGATCTTCTTATGTAGCACACACAGTCCAACAATTTTTGCGATATCGTCAATAAACAACAAGCAACCTGCATTCAGTGTTTCCTTTTCATTTTGAGGAGTCTGATCTACGAGAACTGCCGAACAGAAGCGTATTGCTGTTTCGTATTCTGATGTGGCAAAATGGAGTGCAGCAAGATAGGCCAAAGCTGCAGGAGCAATGCCATTCGATTTAGAATCATCATATTCTAGAGCTCCAACAAGAAACTCTTTTGACATGAGAGACACTAGTTGAAATTCTGAAGGGCTATTTGATCCAGTTAAATATTCCATGAGACCCTGAGCACGCAGGTATTGAAAGCGACTACTTTGTTCTGTGTACGTTTTCGGAAAGTTATGATACTGTGATCTTATTTTAGGGTGCATCAATATAGCTTCGACAAGTTCAACAAAGAGACTGCTCTGCCAAGATATCTCTCCGTAACGTAAACCATATGCAGCATGCAAACTATTCAGTACAATGAAATAGTACCTGAAACACAAGTTCTTCTCTATTACTGGAAGATATGTCATTACACTCGTTTGTTTTGGAATAAATCTTGGCTGGTATTTTAGGCCTACTTTTAAGTGTTGGCGCAACCCTGAATGATAGTCGTTTTTAAATAAACGACGACCAAACATAATAGAATCTGAGATACTGAAAGCAAGCAGTGTATCCAAAGCTTTAAATCGAAACTCTTTCCGAAATTGAAGGATAGGCAGCAAACAATCCATGAAGTCTGGTATTGCTTTTCTTGTTTTCCGATCTTCAAATTGTGTCCGAGTGATTGGCAGTATGTAATTTTCCACGAACCAAAAAGAAAGATTGCCAGAGTTGCGAAATTCATCTAGTCGTCTTTTGATCTGGTGAAGAATTGCGGAGTTCAATGGCTCATAAAATAGATTTGCTTCAGGAATAAAATAGTTCGGACAGTATCTCCTCTTTAGCCATTCTAAAAGATGTTTTAGCAACTCACAGCAAATTGCAATTACAGAAAAGGAATTCCACCATTCCGGTGGCATCTTTTCACAAGTCCATAACATCAGTGTCTTTAAATGATACGTACAGAGAACCTCATCCTCCTTTGGACAATCCTTTTGTATCAATTCTTTCTTTGCGAAGAATCTCAGCAAATGATAGACAATCTGTTGGATTTGAGTCCAACTCTGAAGTAAAATTACTTCCGCGATTGAAAATGACAATCTCCACTGTTGTTTATCGTCTCTGCAAGAACGATGTTGAGAATAAACCACATGACAACCATTTTGTACAACTTCGGAGATTGTATCCATTGTCGGCCATCCGTATTTTCTTAGTCGAGTAGGCCAATTTTTGGCTTCTGTAGGCCACTGAGGGCAAAATAAGGATTTGACTGAATCATTTCCCAAATATGGTTTGAATTTAGTTGAGATTTAATTGCTGGACCACAAACAGTGTTTGGCAGCGCGACGTCATTCGATGCTTGACTGGCATTCAGAGCTACTGAATAAGCTGTTGCTAAAGAAGTCAAATCTATTGACAGGTATTCACCTGGATGAGCTTCATAGTTAAATTCGTACTTTTTACATTTCCAGTTATAGTTCATTTCACCCATATTTCGTAATAGAACAAAACCTGGATATTTATGGTATGGTTCAATCTTGTAGAACATAATCCTATCGGATAGGCCACTCATATCACTTGGCAACACTGAAAAGTCGTCAGTGAAAGCCAGCATGTCAGTGTTGCATATTAACGCATCAGTGTCGCCGATGCATGTATTCAGCGGTACAATATAGAACTCCTCAGTGCTGCCACAGGAAATCGTATATTCTTTTTTTGCAGGATTCCGTGACATGATTATGTCATGCATGCAATCATAAACAGTAGAGAACGGTTTTGGAAGTAATTGACAAGTTCTAAGGATGAACACAGAAGCCATTTCTTCAATCAATTTAACCGCATGGTCCGTCATCTAAAATTGAAAAGACATATCTGCCGCAGGAAAAATCACCATCATCGTCATCATTACCATAATTATATCACCTTCATCATAGCCATTATCGTCATAATCATATCACCATCACAGTTATCGTCTTCATAAAAGTCATCATCATCATCATAATCGTCGTAGTCATTAACGAAAAGGAAGTGTTCTAGTCGTCATTCTAATCAAATTGTAACAACCACTTTAATCTGTCACATTTTGGATGGTCATTTCATAACCTGGACCTACTTTCAGCTATTCTAAAACTCTCAGTCATCGGTGTCGATAAGTGACCTGTAGGCTACTTAAATATACAACCACAAACACAGGTAATTAAAATTTAATGAGACATAATTATGATGCGAAGCAATCTCTACTGGTCAACGCCTTTCACTGGAAAAATCTAAAAACGTTGGACTACGTATAATGTTTTGGCATCCCGTTGATTTAGCAACCAACGGAGACATAGAAGTAGATTATGTTCGTTTCATTGGAAGTCAATGATGTAATATTTCAGAGACCTCTATTTCGAAAAATCTTCATTTGAGGACAATCAATGGCAAATGCCTTTAAAACTAAACATTGGATGTCGGTGTGGAAATAAAAGGCACAGCATGTGGAAACCATCTGCAACCATTTATCATTTTCAGCAGCATCTTACTCGACTTCAGCAACAGTTTCAAACATGCATATATGTCCAATATCAGAAAACCTGTCTGGATTTTTTAGATCGATTATATTTATTTGCTAAGTATTTGGTCAATCTAACTGTCACCTCGAATGAGTTCCCACAATACTATGTTATCAAATATCTTTAGCCAAAAATAATAATAGTTTAAATAAAATACAAACTTTATCATTTTTTATTTTTCTGGCAGAGGAATAATACGCTACAACACTTTTAGTGGGGTCCGAGAGCTGCCACTATTGCCGAAATATTTCACATCTGGCAACCACTGCGTCCCTTTGGTTCCAGATAGTAAGTACATGGGTTCGAGTATTAAAAGCCCGAGACACAAATTTTCAGCCCTATCTTCTCTGTTCATGGCAGCCATTTTACAAAATGGCTGGCCGCCCCATACATATTGTTCAATATCCTTCATACCAAGAAAGCAATCGATACGTGAACGTCCTGGTAGTCGGATACCCAGGTATTTTACATAACACACAGCTCTGAGAACTTATGTACAAGTGCGAGGTTTGGCCCCTCGCGTTGTAGTACGGACCGAAAGTCTATGTGTAGATTGAGAATGTAATAGAGAGAGGACCTTCACTATCAGAGTGCCGTAGAGATCCATACCGGTGTATTTGAAAGCAGAATTTATCACTGTGCTGCTCGATAATTGCCAACTTATTCCGTCAGCTGTGTTGCATAACAGTATACGTGCGTGGCCGGTATGGCACACACGGAATTGGAGCGAGAGACAAGTGATGGGGAAGAAGCGTTGCCAACTGGACAGGACTGCTTAACCCATTAATGCCCAAACTTTTCCCCCAATGACCAATCTTTATGATACTTGGGAATATAAGAAATGATGCAAGGGTAAGGTCCTTGGAACTTATATTTATGTGATTCCGCGATAAGCCGCTAGATGGCGCGCTGTTCCCATTTGGGAACATTAGGCACATAATGGAGTCTGTTCCCATTTGGGAACACCATGCAAATTTATTGCAGATTGTCTATTAAATTTTCAGTTTTCAGTTACTTCAATAGTTTTACTTTATGCACAGCATATAGGCTGCTTTGCTAGAGCCTAGAGCAATAAAACCACACATCAATGTTAAAGTAACTAGTAGGATATAAGTAGCGGTTTGGGGACATTGCCACTCCTCAAGAACGACTTGGGGACATTTTCCCTTCCCCAAGCGCTTTTGGGACATTGCCACTCCCCGAGAACGATTTTGGGGACTGATCCACTCCCCAAGACCGATTTTGAGGCTTTTGGGGACATTACCAGTCTTCCAAGACCGATTTTGTGGACATTACCCCTCCAAAGACCGCATTTGAGTTAACTTCAGTCTTCCGAGCCCGATCTCGATGGAGCATGTATTATTTTAATAACTACCTGCCTGCCTAGGTGTCACCTCACCTATAGTCCTTATCAAGTTACTGTAACGAACCTGAGAGCACCACTCTCCCGAATACTCAGCTCTAAGCACAACATTCCAACAAGCTACCCAGCCTGTACTCTGGTAATTGGCTTCTCACAATTTGAAAAGCCAATAAGTCTCAGGATTTTGAATACATTACCAACCCAAGACCGCATTTGAGTTAACCAGTCTTCCAGAGCCCCATCTCTGGAGGTTGTATTATTTTGGTACTCTATTGTATTGTTCGGTACACTACAGTTTGGGGCCAAGACCAGCAGCCTCGCATGGGTCAGGCCAATTCTATTTTTGCACTCACAGAATATTAAAAAATAATCAATTGAACAAATATATAGATTAATATATACATGTAAAATGACAGGGAAAAATTCTTGCTAATATCTTTCAATCGGTAAAACAACTTTCTGCTCTCGTAGGTGCATCGGGCAGTATTGTTTTACTCAGTGCTTTTTTCTAGGAAAAAAGGTTCCGGAACTCAACAAATTCAGAACAATTATAATGGCATATTCTGTGCTAATATTTATATTTCATATATTTTAGTATCACTAGACAATGAAAGCACTGAAATAAAATTAAAGTATTAAAATAATTTTAAATAGTATTTTTTAATAAATTATTAAAATTAATTAAAATATTATTAATATTGAAAAAAGGTCCCGGAACGCCGTTCCGGACCGCTCCGGCTGAAAAAAAGCACTGGTTTTACTCACCTATCTCTGTTGCGTAATGGTGGTGGGACGAGTCATATGCGCTAGAGGGAATGCAGGGCTTCAATTGTTTGCCTAATTATTTGTCTTTTGATTACCGGAACTTCCGGAAGTGAAAACAATAACTAATAATACGTGAAAATGGCATGAATGCAGCTTCACAACGTAAACCGATATTTCTACATAAACTTTGTCAAGCAACTACAGATTTAGAACTTATAAATATTAAGCTGAAACAGATACTGAAGATGAAGTGAGAAGCCAGTTTGGAGGCATTCGCACAAAACAACGGGAGTAACTTGCAATAACTGCAAGGACCACCGACATAAGTATTTGACTGCCGTGAACAATAACGAAATTTGCCCCAATGGTCATCTAAGAATAGTCATTCATTATACGTCAGAAATGGTCGCACAGTTCTAAAATTTAGTCGCATTTAATATGTAAGTATGTAATGAGTTCGAGTAAACATCATGTTTGTCTAGTAAAGATTATCTAATTAAATATGATTTGGACAAGACTCTTACTTAAGAAAGCATGTTCTGCGTATTAGCTAATACTAGTTTATTATGGTCCAAGTCGTGTCTCCTCTGTATTAGTCCATTAAATTGTGAAGGCGGAGTAGCTTCATAATTATAGATCAAGTGTCAAATTAGAAGGACGAGATGAGAGGAGAGGTCCATAGAGTGTGAGTCCTAAAAAGTAAACCGACCGCGGGTTGCATTGTAACTAATTGACGAATGAGTGCTGGTTGATTTGTTTGTGGCGAGATATAATATTATAGATAACCAGTTATCGTTTCTCAGAGGTAAAGCAAACAAGCATTGCCTGGATAGCATCAACAGCTGGTTTCAACGAAAAAGAGACAGCTGCCTTACCGGGTCTATTCAATCAATCGCGTGCACCGGGACTGGACAGTTGCTCATCTAGGCTTTAGCATTGAAATTGTATTTTTAATTTGAATAATTATTTATATTTTCCAAGACGATACTAAGAAATTTGGGTATTGTTTATTTTCTAAACAAAGGTTTGGTACTATACCTCCGTCGAAAAAGTTGAAGAACGGGCGTCCCTCGCACAGCGAATTATTATTATCATCATCATCATCATCATCATCATCATCATCATCATCATCATCATCATCATCATTCATCATCATCATCATCATCCCATCATCATCATCAGATCATCATCACCATCATCATTATCATCATCATCATCATCATTATTATTATTATTATTATTATTATTATTATTATTATTATTATTATTATTATTATTATTTTATAAAAGACTTCAACATTATCTATAATTGTGGAAAATTGTCTGGAAAATCCCTATCATCTATCTCTTTACCGGCGAAAGTGCCCCCAAAGGCCACTGCATTAAAACGTTGTATCGTCATTGAGATATTGGATTAAAAAGATTATTATTATGGATCTAGTTATTATTATTATTTTTATTATTAAGGAAGGTCAATTATTATTATTATTATTATTATTATTATTATTATTATTATTATTATTATTATTATAGAAAGTAGCTAGACATGCCTATAACATACCGTGAAATACCTGTAACTTTTTCTTTGTTTCTCTATTACAAAGTCCCGATGTCTACAAAACAAGACAAATGAAAACTAAACAATCCTCGAAAACGATAATTGCCTAGGTCATACAGCGGCCCAATTCCTGTAAGAATTCTAACGTTTACGTTTATCAGTGCGATATATACTATCATCGCCATTTAAGTCTTACCACTGTTAGCAGTAGCAGTTATTCATTATGGACTTTGCTGACCCTCGTAAATTGCAACTTTTGTTTTGCATATCTTGCGAGCGCATCGATTTGTATAAAACGCCATTTATGGCTATCTTCAAACTTCAACGTTACGTTGTTTGCATCAAGATTTTAGCCAAAGCAACCCACCAATATCTTTGTCACCCTTGGATTTTATCTTGCCCCTCATCACTGCTAAAGCGGTTTGGCATAACTAAGTATTTAGGCCTAGTTGTTGATCGTCGCTCGCTCAATGATTCTGCGTCACTGGAAATTAACAGATCAATTTTCCAAGGGCTTCGCTTTTACTTTCGATTTCAAATCTTTATTTGCAAGACTAACCAATTCAATAAAATTTATCGATCACATTTTAGGATCTATAATTGAAGACAGAAGAATTCAATTGCAAGTGTTCTCAACCATCGTAAAAGCCTGAATTGATTTGTAATTGGCCTCTTGCGTTTAACTATAATATTATCGTCATAATAATTATAATTGGCTAACCTATGACGGCCCCACCCATGGCATCGGAGCAACGCTGCATTTGCAAAATTCGATCGCAACTATAACTATAACTATAAACTAAAAATATATTACTAACTATAACTCTATAACTATAACTAAAATTAAAAACCATTAACTATAACTGTAACTAGATAACTAAAATAAAATCTGTAAGAGAAATCACAGACTGAACCTGAGTTTCTCATGTTCAAACTTGTGTAACGGTCTTATCCATTGTCGCGACATTTTTATAAATAGGATAAAAAAGTTTTAAATTATAACAACCACCCGAGAATCGGAATGTTTGAAAATGGAGAATTAGGACCGAGTATAAGCCCTTTACCAGTTTTCATATACAACCCTTTACCAGTTTTCATATAGAGACCGTCTCCTTGACCATCTAATCCAGATCCCCTCCACGGTTTTAGGTAAAGACCTTCTCCTTGTTGAACTATCTTGGCGTTTCTGTCTCCTCTTCTGATGTATATCACACCTCCGGATCCGCTAATTTTATCGATGACTTTCGAAGCAGCTGCAGAGCCTAAACCGGCTAAAGCTCCTGTCGCGAGACCTGGTAGTACTTTGGAAAGAAGGAATTTAGCAGCCGTTGCTAGAAACGGTAGAATAGCGCCGATGAATCCTCCTTCGACTTTGGCATTATAAACTAACTGCGTTTTACTCATTTTAATCGTCACACCCTTCCCATTCTCATACGCTTTAGCCATCTTGTTAAGTTGCGCCTGAGTTAGAGCTAATACGTGGTCCCCCGACAGATCATCGTGAGATAGTCTAATACTCACACCGTCGCACCCCGCTTCGAGCGCGCGTTTAATTTTATCTTTTTGTCCTTCTGAAATATTAACTTTTATATTCGTGTACCGACTCATTTTATATATAACTTATATAAGATAAACTTTTAATAGTACTCACACTTCTCTGATGTGAAATCTAATCGACAGTTCCTCTCCTCTAAGGTTAACCAACTTTCCATTTTGGTCGGTAAGTTTCGTTTCCATCGATGAAATCGTGCTCAGCGTGACTGGAAGATACACTAAATTAGTGGGTACTTCGATAATCTTATAACCAGGTCCTACGTTAGGAAAAAACGAATATAACACGTTCCCCGTCGTTCCGTTAACGTACGAAGCTCCGATTATATCGCTAGTCACTCTCAAACTGCTTACGTTCATTATGTTCACTATTTGTTCAGATTCGTTATACCCCTCCGAATATGTCCGGCTATCAAAACCTAAAACCGTTCTAATCGAGTTGTTCGGCATGAAATCAACTACATAAAGAGGCGCAATAGTTAACACGGACTTTAACGTATTGCTGTTCGGTTCTATCGAAATATTAGGTTGTGCGTTTGCAACATCGTAATGCCCGTTCTCTTTCATAATTCTCTGTAGGTAATCGTTAATATCCGTAATTTCATAACACCCCTCCGGGACGTTTACATCGAACCACGTAACACCTTCATCGGGTGAATATCTCAAGTGGTTGTTCGTAGCGTCAATATTCGGAAAAGAAAAATAAGTCTCTAGATTAAGAAGAGACATTTCGTACTTTTTACCCGCGTCCAGTTCGATTAGCGGATTAAACTGAGTCCTAATCTTCGCGTTCTTTTTACTCAACAAAATATAGAAAGACGATTTTGGACTCGTGTTACGTTCCGTCTGTTCCATGTTAGTCGATAGCTTTTCGAGAGCAGATTCCATTCTTTTTTTTTTATATTAATATATATTATTAAATAGTCGTCGGTATGTAGAATTCATCAAATCCGCATCTATACTTTCCTTATGTCAGCGCCACTGGACGAATCGATTACTAGGAATCCGTGGCGACGTTCCCAAACAGTTTTGCATAGGTTCTTAAACTCTTCCTTAGGCATGTCTTCTTCGCCTACATGATCGTGATAGATATGATCAATATTTTTCAGATCTTGAGGAAATAAACAGATAAAATTTGCGTTCTCTCTTATGGTTTGCCGAGGCAGTTTGAAATAATTTTGTGCGAGATAAAAACAATCTACGTTACTATGCCTTCCTCTTATGTAATACGATTCGCATTTGTTCTGCTTTTCTAACTGCAGGTCATCAAAGATCATCAAGTTCTTCTTCTCACGGTTCAAATCTCTCGGATCTGGCACGTCTTCAACTTTCGAAAAACTTGGCAGTTCATATCAGATTTCTCGGTTTAAGTTTTAGCCAATTCCTCAACGAAAAACGCCGGTGGAACGTTTTGTCTCATAATCTCGTCTTTACTGTTGAATAGTGCAACGATTGCTTCTTTCGGTAATTTTTCTTCCAATGCTTTCTTAAGTATCTTATACTCTGGTTGAAAGAGAGATCTTCCGAATACCTGTAGGTTATCGTAGTCTAACCATTCGGGTCTCAAGAGTAAATTCAGCAGTAAAGTCGTCTTACCACATCCAGACTTGCCCACAATCAAACCTCTTATACTTTTAGGTAATAGCGGGTTGTTTAATCTTTTCGATGCGTTTTCGTTCCACGATAAATCCTTAACTTCCATGATCGTTTTAAATATAAATGTTTTCGTATTTAAAATAACAATGTATTGCGTAAAGTGTAAACGAAAAACTGAAACGAGAGATATTCAAAACGTCGTTAGTAAAAACAATAGACCCATGCTTCGAGGCGTATGCGCTGTATGCGGAACGACTAAAACTCAATTCGTGAAAGCAGCACAAGGCGGTGATCTCGTTAGTTCTCTAAATTCGGTTACAAACGGTATTAAGCTGCCTTGGGCTAAATTTCCAGGTGAAATGCATTTACCCGGTCACTCATTTACGGGACCTGGAACTAGGTTAGATTTGAGACTGAATTCCGACGGCACTCCAAAAGAATGGAGCAAGCCTGTTGACAGAGTCGATAACGCAGCGTATTATCACGATTTAGCTTACAATCAATACTCTGATACGGCTTCTAGGAATGTAGCTGATAGAGCGATGATTAATGAATTGAACAATATTTCTAATCCTACTCTACGAGAGCGCATCGAAAGAGCGGTAGTTAAACCTATATTATCAGCTAAATCGAGTTTAGGATTAGGTTTAAAAAAAGCTTAAAATGGACTGACGAGCTCGCGAATGAATTACATAAGCCCGTAATAAGGCATTTTAGAAAACGGAAGGTGTATGTTGGTGGGATAGATGAAATATGGGCGGGGGATTTAATCGATATGCAGGCTTTCGCTAAAGATAACGATGGCGTTAAATACCTTTTAACGGTTATAGATGTATTTTCAAAGTATGGTTGGATCGTACCACTACATGATAAGAGTGGGAAATCCACAGCTAGCGGTTTCTTGAAAATATTAAAGAGCGGAAGAAAACCGGGTAAAGTATGGGTTGATAAAGGAAAAGAATTCTACAATAAACACGTAAAGTCGTTAGGTGTCGAGCTGTATTCCACTGAAAATGAAGAAAAGTCCTGCGTGGTGGAACGTTGGAATAGGACTATGAAAGATAGGATGTTTAAATATTTTACAGCTAATTCAACTAGAAAATATATTAATATATTAGACGAAATGGTTAGTAATTATAATAACACGAGACATTCTTCTATAAAAATGACCCCCATTAAGGCTAGTATGAAAATTAATGAAAAGACTGTATTTATGAATTTATACGGTGATGAGATTTCAGAGCCTATTGTACCTAGGTTCTCAGTAGGTGATAAAGTTAGAATAACGAAGAAAAAGAATTTATTTGAAAAGGGGTACACGCCGAAATGGTCTGAGGAATTATTTACTGTGTCTGGAGTTCAATACACGGATCCACCAACCTATAAGATTAACCCGCAGGCTACCCAAAACAAAACATCATTGCGACCCCTAATAACCCTACGATAATTTTCCATCTCAAACTTTTTCGGTATGGAATCAAATTTGACCTTTTAGGTATGCTGTTGGGGGTTCATTTACACATCGTTTTGAGGTAAAATGTGAGATGATATCTCACACCGTTCAAAAGTTATACCCAATATACCGAGGCACCAGAGGGGGTGGATACCACCCCTAGATTTTCGACTATATCTTTACCGTCATTTAACATTAAGAGACACAAATTATACCATTCTATAGAGGGAATGTGGGGCTACATTTCTATGGTCACTGAGTTGACCTGAAACAACCGGAAGTGCTCAAAATAAATTAAAATGTATGAAAATAGGTTACACTTTCTCACATTTTTCATGTTTTTTCGATTATAACGTATTCATAATTTATTTTTGAAGAGAAATAAATTATGCCGTTGCATAGAGGACACGTAGTGCTATTTTTTCATACTGATTATTTTGTTTTTGATGACCGGAAGTGTTCAAAATAAATAATAATACGCGTAATATGCGTGAAAAATGGCTGAATGGAAGCACTCCCCCTTAGTTTTTTGTCTGTAGCGTATTCATTTGTCTTCCTGGAAGAGAAACAAAGATATCATTCTTTAGAGGGAATGTAGGGCTTCATTTGCATACCTACATCTTTGTCTTTTGAATACCGGAAGTGATCAAAATAAATAATAATACGCGTAATCTGTATGAAAATGGCTGAATATGGCATTACAACGTAAACTGATATATATGTATGGATATATATGTATGGATGTACATTTATACTATATAAACATGTGTAGGGATGATTGTGTGTATCTTTTATACATAGATCAGTTTCAAAACACACATAATCTTATATTTGTTTATCCAAAAAGTAAAAAATGTACGCAATAATATAAAATATCACTAATTAATAGGTTCCATTGTTAAAAGTGCTGTAATATCGAGGTGCATTCACATAATGTACAACTAAATATACCATTCTGTGCAGAAATGAATGCTGAATCCATTGCTATATTACAAGTTATGATATGTGAAACCAAACACGAAATGGGACAGGGGTGGTAACCACCGGTATGGTAGTCAGTGTTACAAAAAGCCTGGTACCCCTAAGAGTTAAAGATTATAACGGAGAAGAAATTCACGGCTCGTTTTATGAACAGGAACTGCAGAAATCTAGTCAAGAAATATTTAGGATTGAGAAGGTTATACGAAGGCGTGGAAAGAAATCTTTAGTTAAATGGCTTGGTTATCCCGAGTCCTTTAATTCGTGGGTTGATAATGAGGCATTGATGACATTATGAAATGATTAAGAAAAAAAATGTAGTCGTATTTGATTTAAAGAATAATAATCGTATAATAAAAAGAGAGACTATGGCAATAACGTATAAAAACTTTGATATAAATAATGTCATCTTCGAAAACGTTAAACAAATGACTACTCCTTCTGAAATTAAATTTCAACGCGTGTTTCTAAAGTATAAATACGACGACGGGACAATCGACAAAATATCGATACAAACTTCTACTTTGTATTCGTATGGCATTCAAGAGAATCGATCCCAACAAACGAATTTGATAGACTCGTATACTTTACCGTTAACCATGTACGATAGAATGGGAGGTCAAACCGAAGACGAAGCGAAAACGATTGAAATTTTTGAAAAGTGTTTAAAACTAGTGAAACTACATCTTAAAAAATCCGATGTGAAAGACGCATTAAATAAATACGAAATGAATGCAGACGTTGATAAAATGGAAATTTTTTACAGAAAGAAAGACAAAGGTGTAATACTTCCCGATATGCCTCCTACTATGTACCCGAGACTTTTAACTTCCTATGAAAAATCACGAGCTCCACCTAAGATACTGACTGGATTTTACGATTCAAACGATGAACCGATCGATCCTAAGACGCTTATAAACGTACGTTGTAAAGTCATTTGCGATATTGGAATCGATAATATATACATAGGAGCTAAACCAGCTATTCAGGTAAAAGTAAACGACGTTATAGTTGTCGATCAATTCTCAAGAAAAAGACGTCTGTTCCTCGAACACGATCAAACCGATTCAGATTAGGCGTTTGGTTACTTTAAAACCTCATTCTATTAATACTCACACATTTCGATTCCCAGCCAACGTAATCGCTTCATAACTCATTACGATTCAACAGTTTCGTAATGAGTTAACGATCGTTTAGGTGGTTGTGTTGTTTTATCCCAGCTTGCTACACTTCTTACTACTTACCTATGTTGAGCCAGATTCCTACACTTCTTACTACTTGCCTGTGTTTAATTGTGAAATCGGACTCGATCGCTCAACAGGACTCGCGTTTCATAAGTGTTGTACAGCAAAAATAGGTCACTTTGTCAAGAAATGGGTGAGTTTGTCAGGAAATGGGTGAGTTTGTCAGCTCACAAAGTTTTCGTCAGGACCAAAACAAGCTGACGGAAGTAGCAGATCAAATGTCCGACCGTCTGACAGGCCCGGCTTGTTTGAAGGAACGCCTCCTTTCTAGTTAGGCCTACATCCTTGCTAGGAGGCTGATGCAATCGAATGATGAATCTTTGTTCCAGTCACATGATATTTTGTTATAGCTAATTATAATTCTAGCCAGTCTTGCATCATAGTTCCTGCTTATATCAGCCCCTCTCGTGATGCTGAGTAATAGGCCTATCGAAACTTTTGGAAATTCCAGCCAGTTCCTTCTACGTCGTTCCATCTCGCGTTGTCAGCGGACGCTGCTTTAAACGAATAGACTGAGCTATTATATTATATCGCTACATACAATCGGTTCTTAACAGTCGATGTTCGTAACATTGAAGGCTTATGAGGTTAGTTTTATAAATCTCTTAATGGAATTCTATATTCGTTGTGAAACAAAACAAAAAAAAGGAACTTGTTATGGTTGGATGGATGGAAGGACGATTGAATGGATGGATAAATAGCTTATTGCCTAGGACGAAGCGGTATCTAAGACTGTTTTTAATTTCATTAGTGCTGGATGTGTGCTATGGCGTTTGTATGAACAGGCATATATATTAGCGACAACTACTATGTGATGATGACAACGACGATGGATAAGTCTATGCATTTAATAGAGAATGAGTGTAGGTCAGGATAGACGAACAGAATGAAGGATGGAATGAAGGGACACGGGTGGATAGACAGACGAAGAGTCGGACATACCAATTAACGTCCGCCGTTACAAACAGAGGTCTATTGTTCTATTGTTTTCATACGCTGAGGCGGATTTATTTACGTATCGCCTGAGGGAAGGAACAACCAGATGTGGCTAGATTTTTTGCCTTCTTACGATTTCTGTAGGCGCCTATAGGTTTCGTAAGCGGGGGTGACCTCTCGGACTTACAATACTACAGGATATTACGCTCATGACTCAACGGCGCGTGCGATACCTTGAGAATTTCCGACAGTTTAAAGATGAATCATCAACGCGTGCGCCTGTGATTATTAATAACTTAGGTTATTGCGCAATACGTAAAATATAACCTATGTTATGGTGAGAGTGACATTTATTTATGTAGCGCATTTTGTAATGGCCCAGAGAATTCAATTCTATACTACTAAAGTGGCCATCTGTTAGCTTTACGTTTGACAGACTCAGCCGGTATTACCTTCAGGGTCTCCTAAGGGCTCAACATTTTTGGTCGTTTAGATGTGCTAATTGTTGCTCAACAATATAGCAACAAAGTCATATAACCGATTTGAGAAAATATAATATTTAAAAAAGTTATGCAACAAATATTGGCAGGGGGTCTGGCCAGACCCCCCCCCTTGTTCGGATGAGGGTTAAGAATAAATATATGTGGGTTCACCATTATGGCAATAATTATATTCTTTTTTAAACGTTAGAGTAGCAAGTTGAGCGAAATGTAACGTATATGCGTCAACAGCCGTTGAGTTACAACTACGGCGAGTTCACTTGAAAATCTTAAAAGAAGGCGATGGCTCCCTTGTTAAGAAAGCATATGAACTGTACCTTGGATATAAAGTTGGCGAGCTGGATAAAGGTTGGGTACCTAAAATTTGTTGCACATCTGGCGCAGTCAATCTCAGAGCATGGATTACTGGTTATCGGCCGTCTATGCCGTTTGCTATTCCAATGATATGAAGGGAGCAAAAATCATGTTTCAAACTGCTGTTTCTTTTTGACAAATGTTTTGGCCATTCCTCCAAAAGCAAGAAACCAATATTGAATATCCTAATCTTCCATCGGCACTGAGACCACTACCACATGATGACAGCCTTCCTGTAGGTCTACCCAATCCACGGGCTGTTTTACCATCGGAGACATTGGTGAAAATGTGAAAAAGGGAACAGAAGACTGTATTGATCCTGATTTCCAACCACTGCAGTGCCGTGAGCCTCATTTGATAACTCAACCTGAGCTAAAATTTAATAACCTAGTCAGGGACTGAAATTCGTGAAAGGATCAATCGGAATTGCTGTGCTCTCAGATTCAGGGCTGGAATCTATTGGCACAAGGAACTAATAATATAAACTGTTACTCTCACCTATCCGGTCAGTTGGCACATTGCAACTGTTAACTGCGTGGTGATTTGAAATGTGTAGCACTTCTTCAGCTTCTTGTTGGATGCAGCTAGGATATACGAAGTATTGTTGTTTCATCTGTGAGTGGGTCAGTCATGCTAAAGTTTCTCTCTACCCACTGGCCACGTCGTAAACATTTGGTACTACGCCAAAGGAAAGTTTATCACGAACCACTTGTTGAACCCAGTAAGATTTTCTTGCCACCTCCTCACATCAAGCTTGGACTAGTGAAGAACTTTGTCAAGGTATTGAACAAAGAGGGGAAGGGGTTCAAAAATCTTAAGAGACATGTTTCCTCGCATAAGTGAAGCCAAGACATGAGAAGGCATATTTCCTGGTCCACAGATAAGAGAACTGATGAATGACAGTCGCTTTGACGAACTCCTGAATAAAATTGAGTTAATTGAGTGGCAGTCTTTGAAGGACGTTAACTTTCTCGGCAATAACAGATCAGCAAATTATATTCAGTTGGTTGAAAAGATACTTCACGCATTGCATCTGATGGTTGTTACTAAAATACAATTCTTAATTCCCGTCTGGATTTCTTCCAGCAAATCGTTGTGATGTCAGCGATTAACATGGCGAACATCAGGACATTGCCACAATGGAGAAACCACTCCAGGGTGTGTGGAGCATTAGAATGCTAGCTGATGACTGTTTGACATTGATCAGAGAGGCTTCTGATATTGAATACAAACGCAAATCAGCGGCTGTTCGGTTTTAAAATGTCCAAAAAGTAAATAACAGTACATTGTAAATGTATGCACTAAGTAAATTTCTGGGCATTTCTTTTAAAATCTTGCAAACCATTTTTCTCAAAAACCTTACGTGATACAAAAATTCTGAGAAAACCGCTGGATTCAGCGTGCCAAAATCTATATACATGGTGGGCCAAAAAAAGTAAACCCCTACGCATTTTTGCTAATATTTCGGCCAAAAGTAAGAATTATTAAATCACGTTTCACAGGCTTAACCCTAGGGCTACCAAGCTTTTTTTGTAACATCGCCTACCAATGGGGGTGGTTGAGACGACCCCTGGATTTCGTGTTTGGTTTCACATATTCTAACTTGTAATACAGCATTGGATTCAGCAATTATTTCTGCACAGAATGGTATATTTAGTAGTATATTATGTGAATGCACCTCGAAATTACATCACTTTTAACAACAGAACCCCCTTAATTAGCGATATTTTATATTATTGCGTACATTTTGTACTTTTTGGATAAACAAATATAAAATTATGCGTGTTTTGAAACTGATATATGTATGCAAGACACAAACATACATCCATACATATGTTTATATACGTATAAATATGCATCATACATATATATCCATACATATACATCGGTTTACGTTGTGATGCTGTATTCAGCCATTTTCACACAGATTACACGTATTATTATTTATTTTGATCACTTCCGGTTTTCAAAAAGACAAACATGAAAGTATGCAAATGAAGCCCTACATTCCCTCTAAAGAATAGTATATTTGTTTCTCTTATAGGAAAAATAGTCAATAGGCTACAGTCGAAAAACTAAGGGGTTGTTGTATCGACACCCCTCTGGTACCTCGGGTATATATGGGTGTAACTTTTGAATGGCGTGGGCTACCACCATGATGTTTACCTCAAAATGTGCGCCAATGATCCTGCTACATCTACCTAAAATGTCAAAATTATATTCGATATGGAACAAGTTCGCGAAGCAAAAAACCTAGGGGGGTTGTTCCAACCCCCCTTGGTAGCCCGAGGGTTAAAGGTAATTCATATCTACGTACAGTGGCCAAATTTCATTGAATATGTTCAAACAGAACAAAAGTTATATCACTTTTAGTGAGTCCACCCACTGTTTTTTTTATGGTTCAAAAACGTAACGCTACAAAAAGCAACAAAAAATGATTTTACTAAGTCACTTCTCAAATAATTGTTATCAAACAAACTTGATATTGCCAGATACATATTACTATTATTATTTAGAAAGAAACGGGGGTACCAGCGTAGCTGCACGTCACTGTGACGTCACTTAGCAAGAAGACGATCAAGTTGATTAAGCTGAAAAATTCTTTATTTACCAACTTGATAGTCTTCTTGCTAAGTGACGTCACAGTGACGTGCAGCTACGCTGGTACACCGTTTATTTTCTAAATAATAATAATAAAATCTTAAGAGACATGTTTCATCAAAAAACAGTGGGTGGACTCACTAAAAGTGATATAACTTTTGTTCTGTTTGACAATTTTTGCTGAAATTTTGCCATTATACGTAGATATGAATTACCTTTAAGCCTGTCAAACGTGATTTAAAAATTGTTACTTTTGGCCGAAATATTAGCAAAAATTCGTAGGGGGTTACTTTTTTTGGCCCACCCTGTAGAACAGCTAAAGATTTTTAGGAAGCAAAAAAAGAGTTAAAATTTGTTGTCCAGTGTAATTGAATGGTTGGAACAGTCATTGTCACGTGTCGAACGCAGCTGACGGAGTCGATGACGCTGAAACTCTGTGTCCTTCCTCTCAAATGCCTTTCCCTCTTGAGGCCAAGTACAAGAATACGGGAACGACCTCCGGTTCAATATAATGAAACTGTCGTAGGCCTACGGTTTAAACTTTATGATCTAAAAGTTTACGATCCTACCAGCTGATTCTCCTCTCCCCGCAGTCACAAGTAAGATTTTACTTTTCCACACTGAAGTCGCCACAATACGACGGTGAGAGTTTAAGCCTGGTCACGTTACACTAACGTTGAAGTATGCCTAAGTTAAAGTATTCAACATCAAATATCACGAAACACACATTTCACAGCAAAACAGAATTTGGTAGGCCTAATTGATGCGAATAAACTCTTTAATTACTTTTTAATAACATGAAGCTTTCGTAGAAGAAATCTGCGAATGATGTCTTCAAACGGACCATTAGTTTTCTGAGCAGCAAATCCAGTCATTGCTAGCGAATACGGAAGATTGCAGTCGATACAACATCTGACTTTTAAATATTTTGCTAGAAAATGTATTCCAAGAAAATTGTGGGATCTAATGGTGTGACGGTTCATAAAAGATTCTGTGACTGTATCACGCCAGTTAAAGTACATATCGATGACAACCACGCGTTCAAAATCTGGATTGACAGCTCTCCCAGATTTCATAATGTCAACATTCAGTGGTGATAAATAATAACAGAGTGTGTGAAATCCAAGCAAGGACTGTACGTCTTTATCGAAAAAAGAGTCAAAAGGTGGCAACAACAAAACCTTCGTATACGCAAACACCTTAAAATCGATCTTCATTTCAGACTCACGAAGAATTCGCTCACATAAGAGCAAAACTGTATCGTATTGGCGACACTTGTAAAGGTACAAAGCACGATAACAATCTACTGTGTTGCTCTGGATACCAAAGTCATTGCAAATCACATTGTAGAATGATTTCATATTTTTCAAAGCATATTCCATCAAATAATCAATAACTCTTTCTTTAATTATCATGGGATTCACACTTGAAGTCTTGCTTTCTATTAAAGAATCTGTTCTGCGATAAACGATCTGTCTGGTAGCATTGAAATGAGTAACTGACTTCATCGCAGCAATGCATTTCATCTTTCTAAAAGCCTTAAAATATTCGTCCATAGGATTGGCTGAATCTGGTAAATCATGACAAAAATCTAAACGCGTGGATTTTCTTTCGGCTGATAATACAGTTAAATAATGAGCAAACGCCTTTGGTGAAAGACGCAGATCAAGATAAAGTCGCCTGCCAATGTAATGAAGATTACTGTCAGTGATCTTCTTGTGAAGTACACACAATCCAACGATTCTTGAGATATCGTCAATAAACAACAAACAACCTGCATTCAGAGTTTCCTTTTCATTTTGAGGTGTCTGATCTACGAGAACTGAGGAGCAGAAGCGTATCGCTGTTTCGTATTCTGATGTGGCAAAATGGAGAGCAGCGAGATAGGCCAAAGCTGCAGGAGCAATGCCATTCGATTTAGAATCATCATATTCTAAAGCTTTAACCCTCATGCGACCAACATATTTTACTCCTTAATATGACCAACTGGGGTCCCGGGGGACCCCAATTGTCACTCACACGTTTATGCATTCTGCTCTTGTTGAAACGTCACTTTATTTTGCTACAAGTTAAAGTTCTAACTTGTCATTGTTTACCTGGGTATTGCTTACCATCTAATAGTCTGATAAGATAAAATTAGTGTTTTACTGAGTGTCAAGACTGGACAAGATGACCTAACTAATTGCTGAAATAAACATTGTCATGAGTTGTACTGAATAGTTTTAATAGCAGCTATCACAAACAGCTTGCTGCTGACTGTGTTCGCCACACACTGGCCGGTTGCATAGAGTACATTCACGTGCTGCCTTCTTGTCATTACCGCGTTGACACAATGAGCATCGCCGACGCTTGGCCTTTGAGCCTTTGGAGATTGAAGCTGAGTGTGGTTGACGGGGTTGAGCTTCTACACCACAGTTCTTCATCGCAGCTCTGATTGGTGCTTGGATTGTAGGAGTCATTGCTCGTCGTTTCATGTGAGGTGTTACCATGGCATACCCAAGGTCTGTCAGAAACAGACGTCGTCGACGTGTGGCATTCAAAGTCTGCCAGTCTGGGTTGTTGCCCACCCACAGAATGTAAGAAGCAATTCCAGCGATGTCAAGGATGTTGAAAAAAGCACCATGGGCCAACGGTTAATCTTTCTTCTTGTGGTGTGCATTGTAGCCAGCTGATCCATATTGTCAACACCGCTTTTGGTTCCATTGTAATGGAGGATTATTTCTGGCTTGTTGCTCATCTGAGCATCAGTGGTGGCATCGTGGTGCAGCGTGGATATAGCTAACACAGCTTTGCCTGGTTTAGGAACAAACGATACAAGAGTAAGTTGGTCATGAAATCCAAACAAAGAGCTCAATTCCTGGCGCCCACGCCTGGCCTTCATTGCCTCTGGAACTTGAGGTTTGTTGCTACGAATTGTACCAACATATGTCATTCGATCTGCAAGTAGCTGCTCTGCAAGATCAACAGATGAAAAAAAGTTATCTGCCACCACGTTTCTGCCACTGTGCCGCCATGGCGATACCAATTGTTTCACTACTCTTGCGCCTTGTCCTGTCTCACGCTGAGTTCCCTCCTGTCTGCCCAGATATATGTCCGCAGTAAGTGGATATGAAGTGACAGCGTCGCAACACCACCATATTTTGATACCGTATTTTGCAGGTTTGGATGGTATGTACTGCCTGAAGTTGTATCTGCCACGGTAAGCCACAAGCTGCTCATCTACGCACAGATCAGGACCAGGAACAAAAAACTTTGGCAGTTGAGCAGTACACGTTGTCCATATGTCACGGAAAGCGGCCAGTTTGTCGTGTTTCAACCTTTCATCACGCGTTGCCTTGTCGTCGAATCTCATGTACTTCATGATGCAGCGAAATCGTGTCCTAGACATGGTTGCAACAAAAACTGGCCTGCCTTCACGCTCAGACCACAAGCTTGACTGTGGCTCATGATTTCCTCTGTAGACACCTGCCAGTATGCAGAGTCCAATGAACGCAATCATTTCCTTGTCATTGACAGGTTTCCATTCAGCGCGTTGATTTTCAGGATTTTGTTCATTCCAGGCACGTATTCGTCTCCTTGCCTCCCTGTTCGTTTTGAAGAACAATTCCGTCAATAATTTTCGGGGTCAAGAAAAGCTGGTACGTATCAGAAATTTGTGTCACACCGTGATGTGGCAGTTACACCAGCAGGTGTTCGAATGATATCTTGAACACGCCGACGCCTGATGCCGGTGGCTGTGTTTCCCAAAGAAAGCCGTTTTTGCCAGTCATCAGATGACCTGAAGCCGATTTTGCTTGAACTGCAACACCTTGCTGTCTTCCTACTCCTCTACCACGCAGACCACGACCACGACCTCTTGTTCCAACTGAAATAGGCCTACTGTTTTGACCACTGTTGGCTGGAGCAGGTAGGCATTGCGCACCTATGTCGACTTCGTCATCTGCACTTTCCACATCGCTATGTTCAGAGTACTCAGATACATGATCATCATTCTCTGAAACTGAGTCATTGTCATTATCTGTGCTGTCGTCACTCTCGTCAAGAATTATTCGTAGTGCTTCTTTTGCACTGTATCGCGCCAGACCAATTCTCGCTGTCATAATAAATGTTCAAACAGTACCGTTAAGTTCTCTAAAATGCACTGCTAAAGCTGGGGTCCTCCGGGACCCCACTGGATTTTATTTATTTAAAAAATAACCGTAAGAGCAAATCCGGATTTCACTAGACGTAAACAGTGAGCGATATCCAGGTGACAAATTCATAAAATGCCGTAAAAATATCTCATAGCCCAAAAGTAGCACAAGCCTATGCTGCGCTGGGGTCCCCCAGGACCCCAGTTGGTCGCATGAGGGTTAATAAGAAACTCTTTTGACATGAGAGACACGAGTTTAAATTCTGAAGGGCTATTTGATCCAGTTAAATGTTCCATGAGACCCTGAGCACGCAGGTATTGAAAGCGACTACTTTGTTCTGTGTACGTTTTCGGAAAGTTATGATGTTGTGACCTTATTTTAGAGTGAATCAACATAGCTTCGACAAGTTCAACAAAGAGACTGCTCTCCCAATATATCTCTCCGTAACGTAAACCATATGCAGCATGCAAACTATACAGTGCAATGACAAAGTACCTGAAACACAAGATCTTCTCTATAGCAGGAAGACATGGCATTCTACTCGCTTGTTTTGGATTACAACTTGGTTCTTGTTGTTCTTTTAAACACTTTCGCAATCCTGTTTTTAATTATACGACGACCAATCGTATTAGAACGTGAGACACTGAAAGAAAGCATTAAATCTAAACTGTGTAATTCAAATGCTTTCCGAAATTCAAGGATAGGCAGCAACCAAACCATAAAGTCTTTCCCAGTATTCAAATGTATAAATTGTGTCCGAGTGATTGGCAGTATGTAATTTTCCACGAGCCAAATAGAAAGATTGCCAGAGTTGCGGAATTCCTCTAGTCGACTTTTAATCTGGTTAAGCATTGCGGAGCTCATTGGCTCATGAAATAGATTTGCTTCAGGAATAAAATAATTCGGACAGTATCTCCTCTTTAGCCATTCTGACAGAGTTTTTAGCAATTCACAGCAAATTGCAATAACAGAAAATGAATTCCACCATTCCAGTGGCATCTTTTCACAAGTCCATAACATTAACGTCTTTAAGTGATACGTACAGAGATCCTCATCTTCCTTTGGACAATCCTTTTGTATCAATTCCTTCTTTGCAAAGACTCTCAGCAAGTGATAGACAATCTGTTGTATTTTAGTCCAACTCTGAAGCAAAATTACTTCTGCGGCTGAAAATGACAATCTCCACTGTAGCTTATCGTCTCTGCAAGAACGATGTTGAACATAAACCAAATGACAGCCATTTTCCACAACTTCGGAGATTGTATCCATTGTCGGCAATCCGTACTTTCTTAGTCGAGTAGGCCAATTTTTGGCTACTGTAGGCCACTGAGGGCAAAATAAAGCTTGGACTGTATCATGCCCCAAAGTTAGGTCTGAATCTCTTTGAGATTTAATTGCTGGCCCACAAACAATTCTTGGCAGCTGGACGTCATTCGATGTTTGACTGAAATTGACTGAAATACTTGTTACAGCAGAAGCCAAATTTAGCGTCAGGTATTCACCTGGATGAGCTTTATAGTTAAATTCGTACTTTTTGCATTTCCAGTTATAGTTCATTTCACAAAATTTTTGTAATCGAACAAAACCTGGATACTTATGGTAGGGTTCAATCTTGAAGAATATAATACTATCGGATAGGCCACTCATATCACTTGGCAACACTGGGAAGTCGCCAGTGAAGGCCAGCTCGTCAGTGTTGCATAATAACGCATCAGTGTCGCCGATGCATGGATTCAGCGGCATAATATGGAACTCCTCAAGGCTGCCACACGAAATCGAATATACTTTTGTTGCAGACCACTGTGACATGATTAAGTCATGCATGCAATCAGAAACAGTATACAGCGACTTTGGAAGTAATTGGCAAGTGCCCACGATGAACATAGACGCCTTTTCTTCAATCGATTTAACCGCGTGATCCGACATCTAAAATTTAAAAGACGTTTCTCCAGTCGGAAAATCACCATATTCGACATCATAACTATTTATCACCTTCATTATCGTCATAAACATATCTTCATCATCGTCACAGTAATCGTCATCATAAAAGTAGTCATCATCATAATCGTCGTAGTCATTACCGGAAGAAGTGCTTTAACTTCAAGTTGTCATCTAAATCAAGTTGTAACAATTACTTTCAATCAGTCACATTTTGTATGATAGTGTTCGCATGATAACCTATTCATACTTTCAGCTATTCTAATAATCACAGTCCTCGGTGTTGATAAGTAACTTTTACTTTAAAATAGGCCTACTATTACAAACCCAGGTAATTAGCATTTAATTAAAGATAATTATAATGCGAAGCAATCTCTACTGGTCAACGTCTGTCACTGGAAAATCTGAAAACGTTGGACTACGTAATGCATCCTGTACGGTACGTATACAGTAACTGTGCTGGCATCCCGTTGAGCAAAGCAACCAACGAAGACATAGAAGTAGATTAGGTTCGTTTAATTGAAAGTCATTGATGTAATATTTCATGGACTTCTATTTCGACAAACCTTCATTTGAGGCCAATAAATGGCCAACAATGTTGTTAAATCCAACTAACACATTTGAATGTGGGTGTTGAAATAAGATGCAAGCGATAGCAACATAATTTTTATCTACATTTTCTGCAGCATTTTACTCCATTCAGCAGCATTTTAAAACTTGCTTTAAGCGTGCTTATTTGCAACAGTTGACTACTCACCCCTGCAAACGAAACTGTTAGACACTTACAGTGCGATATATTAAGTGTCTTGATACATACAAACAAACGTATACTTAAATATAGATGTTATTTTAATCTATAGCGCGTTTAGATTATAGATTACCAATTTTTAAATACAGGGAAAATCCGGTCATTAGGCGTTAGGATTCAAATAAGTTGACCTTTTACTATAACTATATTTACTATAGATAATCAACTGGCTGGAAGGTTGGATAGCTGACGTTATTCATGAGGCAGTTGATCCCATGGTGGCGGAGTAGCTTGACTATAGATCAAAATTAATGTCAAATTATGAAGACGAGGTACATGATTGTGAGTACTAAAAATAAAACGACCGCAGGTTGAGCGGACTGGTATTGTAACTAATTGACAAATGGGGGTTGGTTGATTTGTCTGTGGCGAGATTTAGATAACAAGTAATCGTTTCTCAGAGGAAAAGGCGTGAT
The DNA here is from genome assembly GCA_020284085.1 of Aporrectodea caliginosa. Lineage (NCBI taxonomy): Eukaryota > Metazoa > Annelida > Clitellata > Crassiclitellata > Lumbricidae > Aporrectodea > Aporrectodea caliginosa. The sequence continues at coordinate 443,149 of JACEVL010000469.1, forward strand.
AAACTTTGAAACATGCATTGCTTGGACAGCATCAACTGGTTTCAACGAAAAAGAGACAGCTGCCTTGCGGATCCTATAACTCCTATATTCAATCAATCACGTGCACCGCAGTCAGCGACTTCTGATCCCAGGACAGATGCTCATCTATTCTGTAGCATTGGGATTATAGGCTAATTATAATTTAAATATTTATTTATATTTCCCAAGATGATACCAAACATTTGGGCATTGTTTATTAATTTTTCCAAACAAAGGTTTGGTGCTATACCACAGTCGAAAAAGTTGGAGAATGGGCGTCCTTCGCACGCGAAAATTATCATCATCATCATCATCATCATCATCATCATCATCATCATCATCACCATCATCATCATCATCATCATCATCATCACCATCATCATCATCATCACCATCACCATCATCATCATCATCATCATCATCATCATCATCATCATCATCATCATCATCATCATCATCATCATCATCATCATCATCATCATCATCATCATCATCATCATCATCATCATCATCATCATCATTGCAGCTTTAATATTCTTGTTAAATATACTGACGATACCTATTTATTAGTAGGATGATCTAATAAAATTATCAGAACAGCTTGTCTACTTACGCGCTGCATGATGTTGCAATGGCAATTACTGTGGCACATCTAATGCATGGTGTCAAAGAGCCGGCCCTCGGGCCATTTCTGGCCTGCTGACGGTATTTTTTCTGGCCCACGAAGCCTTACCTAAAGACTACCGTGATGTTCATGACTGATAATGAGGATCAAAAGTAAGAATTTATTAGCTAAATTTGACTGTTTGTACATGTATGCTTAATAATGCATCATTTATGATTTGGTTTTGCAAATATTTTCTTGGGAACGGTTTCACCAAGCCCCTCCCATACCCCTATTTCCGTTTTTTCTCAAGCACCTTCGACATCCTGGCACACTTCTTGCTGGAATATGTTGCCACTGGCCCACCATTAAAAAAGGTTTGACACCCCTGACCTAATGTATGCCTCCCCTGCCTGGTGGGGTATGCCAGTGATACTGATAGGAATAAATTACAAAGTATGTTAAATAGGATGAAACGTAGAGGCTTCCTCTTATCTACTACCCCCTATAGCGTTGTAGATATGTCCCAAGCTGCTGATTCTGGCTTATTTCGGGCTATTTGTGGGATCCATGTCATATTCTCCGAGGAAACTTCCCACCTACTCACGAAAACAAATATAACTTACGCCATTGAATTCACAATTTTAATCTCCCCATCAACGATAAATGTAATTACATACCACGAATCGTGTTTAAAAATACATATTAACTGACTTACAATTATAATTATTTGTAGTTGTCTTGAATCACTAACTTTAACCTGACTCTTTTAGCTAATTGTGTAACGTGTTGCGTATTGTCAACTGGATTATTTTTAAACTGAACGAATATTGAAATAAATCATAATCATCATGGATAACAGAAGCATCGAGCAAAAAGCGAAGATAAGGGGCGGTATAAGGAGAAACAATTTTTCATGTTGCATCGCGTTTTCATAATTATTATTTGAGTTATGTGACCGAAACTCAATTCCTATGTTTGAAATTATGCCTAAAATGAATATTTTAATGCAGATCAATGATTATCAGCACCCTTAGCGCCCCCCTTAATAAACAAAATACTGTTAGATTAATGATTGATGAAACTAGGGTGACCCTGCTAGCGGAACCTTATGTTCCTTTGGGTCTACCTATTGACGCCACTGCACTTGAATGTCTTGATTGTGTTTATTTGTGATAGTATTATGGTGATCAATAAAAGAACTGATTAAATTAAATTAAATTAATGCGGCCCTGCAGATCATACTGAAACAGATTTTTAGACGTTTATGGGCCCAATGTTTCGATGGCCACTGGAAATGTTATTTTTTTTCATTGTTATTATTTTTTTACCCGAGGTATCTATAATCCCTCAGGTGTCAGATATTAAAAACTATGTAGTGGCCATCTTTGTAAAGATCTGGAAGAGCAAAACGTGCTGTGGAACGCAATTGCGTTGAAACGTTGGATCACAACTGACAGGCGCTGGAAGAAGTAGCTGGTTTCTGTTGAGTCGGCCGAAATTTTACCAAGGAGACGACCCAAGTTGGCTAGAAAGACCAGTTCCTTAGCGTTATTATTATTATTATTATAATTATTATTATTATTATTATTATTATTATTATTATTATTATTATTATTGTTATTGTTATTGTTATTGTTATTGTTATTGTTATTGTTATTATTATTATTATTATTATTATTATTATTATTATTATTATTATTATTATTATTATTATTATTATTATTATTATTATTATTATTATTATTATTATTATTACTAGATGTTTGCCCGTCCTAAGATGACAGTATGAAAAGTTTATGAGAGACGTTATCACGTGATATGTAATTGACGCCACTCCTCGCCCTCTCCCCTGCCTCTCCCTGCGTCCTTCCCTCCATCCATCCCACCTTACCTCCAGCCCTGCGTCTGTCCATCCGTCCGTCCCTCTCCTACATCTCGCCGTCCATCCATCTCTTCCCTCCTCCATCCCTCCCTCCCTCCATCCATCTCTCCATCCGTCCACTGACTTGATCCGTCCGACCCAAGATTTCTCCACTAAGTGTAAAGATCTTGCATCCGACCGTCCTTTTCCCATCACTCTCCACCACCTCTCTCTTCCTCTCTACCTCCGTCCCTCCATCCCTCCCTACCTGTAACTGTCCGTCCCTTTCTACTCCTCCATCCTTCTCTCCATCCCTCACTTCATACCTCTTACAATCCGTCCCTTCCTCTCTCCCTCCATCCCTATCTCAACCCCTCATGTCTTACCTGTAACTTCCCTCCCTCCTCTCTCCATCCCTCCCTTCCTACCTCTAACCGTCTGTCCTTTCCTCCCTCCATCCATCCATTCGTCCATCCATCTATCCATCCATAACTCAAAGCTTCCGTCCAACGGTTGTATCCAAGTTGTAATTTGCACTTTCATAGAGCTATGACAGAGGAGAAATAGGAGATATAGAAGTAAGACAGTAGGAAAGCAAGAGATGTAGGGGCAGCAGTCATGATGATAAGTTTGGTGTTAGTCATAAGAGTGTAGTTCAGGCTGAGTTATTAATAGAATTATTTCTAGGTAACCTTAGCAACAGGGATAGGTCAGGTAACTAGATACAGCTTGAGGGGAAAGCATTGCTACCACTGCAAGCACAGCTTGGCTAGGCAGGTTATTAGTGAGAGGCAGATGTACACATAGACTTGGCAGAAACCGCTTAGATAAAAATAGTTTCACTGGGTAAGCTAGAGCGAGGAGTAGTCAGACAAAGATATGAGTCAGGAATAGGATGAGCTAGTAACCGGCTGACCAGTGGTACGGCCTGGAGGATCAGCTAGGAATTTAGAGGAAGAGGATCAAGGGAAAGCTGCTAGGAGAGAATTTAAGTATCGGTCAGAAAGATAGAAAGTCAGTCGCGGGGCAAGAACAACAGCCGGTTGGTCATGGGCAGTCGAATGTGAAAGATCTGGAGAAGACGAACGAGGAAGATGGGGAAGGAATCAGAACATCGGACAGAGGAAAGGATGAGAAAGGTTATCTTAATATAAGTAACGGGTTTTAGATTATTATTATTATTTTACTGTCTGGTAATATTATTATTAACATTCTAATTATCATCATCAATAATAACATTCATGTGTGCATAAAGCAAGCGAGTTGCTCTCATGTGATGCTAGTTAAGTTCCTTTAATTGTAACTTGTCATATTTGTGAATTTATAATAAATCATTTAAATTGTATTCTGATTTAATATATTTAATATTAAAAAAATTAACTTGGTGATAGAGCTTTGCTACAATATCTACTCTCTTTAATTATTCGTTGAGAATTCGGTTTACGGTATCTACGTTAATAAAAAAAGGCAACAAAAAGCTTATTTGGCTATCCAAGACATGCAGCACTCACCTGCAATGTCTCGCTGACGACAATGTTTACATCAAATGTTACTTACATACATCAACGGCCTAAAAATCGCCAGAGAAATGACAAAGAAATTCCTTTTACGAGGATTTCATACTGAGGACCAAAAGAAACAGCTTATTTGGCTATTCAAAGTGGGTCAATTGCGTGGCAGGGAGTGAGGGAGGCAGACACAGATATCGCCCTGCCTTGACCGGAGATCGTTATGGAGGGAGTAAGGGAGGCCGACACATATATGGCCATCTAGTGCCTGGCTTGAGCCGAGCTCGCGAGGGAGGTAGTGAGGGAGGCAGACACAGAATTCGACCATTAGTGTCAGCCGGCTTCGCCGGTGAATGCGAAGGAGGGAGAGAGGCTGACACAGAGCTCGTCTTCTATAGGGGCAGGTCTCGTCCCCGCTTCGCGGGGAGTCGCGTCACAGGAATGTTGCTTTCGTTGAAGAGATTTCTCTCCGTTTATATTATTATTATTTATTATTATTATTATTATTATTATTATTATTATTATTATTATTATTATTATTATTATTATTATTATTATTATTATTATTATTATTATTTATAAGTTTGGAGATTACGATTACGATTTCTGCTATTTTGCGCCCACATTTTTTTATTGCTATTGATAGTATTAATGTCAAACATGCTGCTTGTCAAAAACACAAGCCATAGAAGTGATAGAAGTTTTAGTAATTTTGGAAAAATTAATTTACCAAACGATTAAAATTAAATATTCGGTATTATTAGTGTAATGTATTTTGGCATGACTGTTTAGTTTCTACTGAAGACCAGTTTATACCTCGGTGGAGGCAATGACGAACGATATCAAATCTGTTGTCTTCGTGTCTTCTGACATTGTTGGTCTCATATAGGCTACTGATGTTTTCTACAAGCAAAAGAAACGAGACACTGGTACGATGTGGCTCTTCTGGTGACAAGTAGCTTGTAATATATTTATAACGTCTGTGCAATTTATAGAACTCGCACCAAACAAAGAGTAAGCTAGATTCTTAAAATCTTAAACTGGTTTTCCAGTCACGCATGATCATAACTTGCAACTTGCATATGCGTCAACGCCCTACCTACTCTTTGATACCCTACCCTATCAAAGTCTGCTGAGTATACGTCTATTGTTGTGCGTCGAAATATATCAGGCAAGCATATACATGTAAGTAAGTGTATTCTTTACTAAACCAATTGCATAATCATAAACGTCGCAGATGACTCAACATGCCTCGCTTATTTCCATAAAACGGGCGACAAAGCCCTATCAACGTTTTGTCAGCAGAGCATAGGCCTATGTCTATTTTTGTGCTGAAATATGTCAAGCAAACATAAATGTGACTCACAAACATCCGGGTAGACCAACATCCGAGACGAGTAGTAGTAGTTGTGTGCAAGTAGTAGTAGTAGTAGTAGTAGTAGTAGTAGTAGTAATAGTAGTACTGCTACTCCTGCTACTCCCTCCCCCTCCCGCTCCCCTACCGCTGTACTAGCTGTACAACTTCATTTTTTAGACCTACTCTGTTAGCTACTAGCTGAATGTGAGGAGCCCTTGTAACGGCATTGCTGCGTTACGACGCCATATCAATTGTGATTATTTTTATTATTTTTTCGACCGAGGTAGAAAGATCCTTCAGGCATTAAGAAAGTAAAAGCAGGTTATAGGTTCTCGTACATGACGTGCTGCTAAAACCAACCTCTAAAAGCCACGGCGTTAAAACGTTGTGCGCAAACAGACAAATTATTTATCATCATCATCATCATCATCGTCATCGTCATCGTCATCGTCATCATCATCATCATCATCATCATCATCATCATCATCATCATCATCATCATCATCATCATCATCATCATCATCATGGCTCCATTTCTTTCTGTCTCTAATAGCATCCAGAACCGTTCTAGTTTCCATGTCTCGCTCATTCAGCTCTTTTCTCACGTTTTCCATCCCAGTCTTTGTTTGTCTTCCTTGACTCTGTGTTTTACTCCTGGTAGCCATGTAGAGCACTTACTGCAAGTCTATTGTCGTCGATTCTTGCTGCCTGCCCACAACATGACAGTCTTCTTGTGCTGATCTTGTCTATGAGTGTCTAAAGATATCGTACAAAATGAGAAAAATACAATCAAGAAAGACGATCATTAGAATACAAAGCAATTATACAAAGTACCACTAAATATGAACATGAATTAAGTAAATTAGGAGAATATACACTAGCTCTAGCATAGGCGACGACTTTTGGTTTTGTCTTTGGGTGCCACTGCCTGAGTCCTACTTCAGTACCTGTGAACATTTTTTATATTCTACATCGCCAAAGATGACTTTTAGTGCATTTTGGGAAAAGAAATCAAGGGCTACGTGGTTAGAAAAAGTATTTGAAACTAAGTATTGTGATATCGTGCAATGTTGGGTATTTGTGTTGTACTGCTTCGCAAGTTGTGAGATCACTGTAACATAATCAAAAAAAATTGAATTTAAGGTCTGAATTCTTCTGGGTGCCAGGCACCCAATGAACTTTCTTTCTGGAGGCATGGGCAGTGGGCACCCAAGGCTCCCAAGGAGTCGGTGCCTATGAGCTCTAGAAATTCGACTGACGGCCGACATATAATGAAACCAATGACCTTCCATTAGTCCTGATTCGCCTACAGGTACCTTGTTTCACACATTGGTTTTTAATTCGCTGTATACCGCAAATTATCTTCCATCCGACATTTATGAATTTCAGTGTAGCATAATGCTATAAAGCATTTATAGAGCGCATAGTTCATGTTCCAAAAGTGCCGCATTCATGACTATCTATCTGATGTAAACAAGTGCGACAAAAAAGATTTTTAAAAGGGAGTTCGGTTGTAAGAAAAAGCTACATGAGCTCGTAATGAAATGCAGAAGCGAGGAATGTGTCAATCTCCTCCGGCAGCAGAGCTGAGTTTTTGACCACCAGGTTTACTCATAAATGGAACTTAAAACTTCTTTGATGAATTTCAATACTTCTATACTTCTTTGATGGATAGGCCTAGGTCAAATGACCGAGCCAGGTGGCTACACCACTGCATCTTTCGGGTGGCATCAGTCCCAAGTCTGGATGAATGAGTAATTGATTGGCGTCCAAAAAGTTGACGATAATCTCTTTATTGTGACACAGCGTCGTTAAACGGAAACTAAGTAGGTCTAATTAGCGTAAACTGTCAAACAGAATCAGAGCCCAAGGCGAGGGATCAAAGTCCGCGGTGCAACATCATTATCCGTCCGTCCGTCCAGAAAGGGGCGGATCGAGTCAAAAGTTGAACCACCAATTCCAGACGTGATGTCGGGGCATGCCAATAGTATGCGATGACAGCAGATGGTAACAGTGACATGCATGTATAAACGCTCAGAGATGTTTAGGGACGCTGTATTAATATCAGGAGAAACTCGGACATGTAAATTTATACAGCTGTTGATTAATACAACCAGGTACAACACACACAAAATGTATTACTCGTGTACTGACAAGCCACCCACGAACTGTATTACTCATGTGCTGACAGGCAAACACAAAGGGAAGCATAGGCCTCTTGTGCCACCCATACAAATGCATAATTTTATTCAGTCATACTATCAGTCAATTTCTGAGAGCAGCAGACAGGGAGTCACCAGTTGGCGGTCATCCACCGTGACGATACCACCAGTCACGTTCGACAATAAAAATATTATCAGCCTACACTTTTTCTAAGCATTGCTGAATTAAGTGACACACCTTTTAATGTAAATGTAATGCAATGTAACTAGTAATTTATATAGCGCCGCTCAGAGCCATTCAGTTGCGCCCCAGTGCGAGAACCCGGAGTGAAGATAGGTTTTAGTTTTAGAGAGAGAGAGAGAGAGAGAGAGAGAGAGAGAGAGAGAGAGAGAGAGAGAGACAGACAGACAGACAGACAGACAGACAGAGCAGACACAGACACAGACACAGACACAGACAGACACAGACACAGACAGATAGACACAGACAGAGACAGATAGAGACAGAGACAGAGACACAGAGACAGAGACAGAGACAGAGGCAGAGACAGAGACAGAGACAGAGACAGAGACAGAGACAGAGGCAGAGAAATTACGACAGACAGAGACACAGACATAGACAGACAGCAGGGAGAGAGAGAGAGACAGAGAGAGACAGAGAGAGAGACAGTGATACAGAGAGAGACGGAGAGACACAGAGAGGGACACAGAGAGAGACAGAGGGCAGAGACAGAGAGACAGAGAGAGAGAGAGAGAGAGAGACAGAGAGACACAGATGGGCAGAGAGACAGAGAGACTTATATAGACAGAGGAGACACAGAGACAGAGAAAGAGTCAGAGAGGCAGAGAGAGAGAGGGGCAGAGAGGGGCAAAGAGAGACAGAGACAGAGAGAGACAGATAGACAGAGACAGTGACAGCGACAGAGAGAGAGAGAGAGCGAGAGAGAGAAAGATACAGAGATACAGAGAAACAGAGAGACCTGAGAAGAAAAGAGGTAAGAAAGGAGACAGAAAACAGAGGAGAAGAGACACGACAAGAAAAGAGACAGAAAAAAGAGAGGAAGAGACAGAAGAACAGAGACAACCCGGAGGGGGCCCAAAAGAGACCGGAGGGATTGGGGAGGCCGTGAGAAAGAGAAAGAGGGGGAGAAGGGGAAAAGCAAAACCCCGGGAGAGGAAAAAAGAAGAAAAAAGAAGGGCAGAGAGAAAAGGGGAAACCCGGCAATTTTCCATTGGTCTTTTTTTGTGGGAAAGGAAGGGGAGAACCGGGCCAGAGATCGGGGAAAAAAAAATTTAAAATTGCGGGAAAGGGAAGGGCCCAAAGGATTCCCCCAAAAATTTGGGAAGGGAAACCCCTTTTGGGCTTGAGGAAAAAGAAAGACTCAAAAAGGGGAAGCCCGGAGAGAAAAAAAGGAAACCGTGAATTGGTTACCCTGACGAAAAGTGAGAGAATTTAAAGGGGACAACGTCAGCACAAATTGAAAAAGTTAAAAAGGGAAAGGTTTTTGGGGGAAAAAGGGAAAAAATAAAACTTTTAAATTTTGGGGGGCAAAGCTTAAAGGAATGCATGTGAAAAAAGAAAAAAATCCCCCCGTAGCCCTTTTAAACCCCCGGGTGAAATAAAAAGGGGGGTAAGGTTTTTTTTAATGAGCGAAAAGTGAGAAAAAGGTTCCAAAAAACAAGGGCCCCCAAAAGTAAAGAAAAAATTTAAAAATTTTGAAAGAAGAAGGAAAAAAATTTTTAAAACTTTTAAAGGGGTTTGGGGGTTTTAAATTGGTTTTTAATTTTCAAAGAAAAGAAAGGGGAAAGAAAAAATTTTCCCTAAGGGCCGGGTTTGGGAAAACCCAACCGGTTAAATAAAGGCGGGGGTAATTCCCTTTTGCAAATTAAATGGAAAAGGTTTTTTTTTGACCCGTAACAAGGTTACTTAATTTTAAAAAGGTCGGGGAAAAAAGGGGGAAACAAATTAAAAAATTTTTGTTTTCCCCTTTTTCCCAAAAAAATTTCAAGCATTTTGGGTTTATTAAACTTTTTAGGTTTAAGTTGCCAAATTTTTTTACATTTTTAAAATAAATTTTATGAAACCCAAAAATTTGCCTTAAAAGGAAGTTGAATTAATTAATTTTGGAAATGGTTGGTTGGTTCAAAATTTTCTGAAACCAAAGTTCCAAAAGTGGGAAAATGTTTTTTTAATTTGAACCCCGTAAAAATGATAATTTGTTTTCCCTGTGACTTTGGGGTTTCAACCAAATTCGACCCGGGTACTGAAAAGTAACCTCAAGTTGTTTTCTACAGAAGTCGACTTAAACCGACTTGGGACACAAACAAATCTAAATTTATCTCGCCACACTAATGATCGTGAGGCCACGGCGGCGTTTAAGCAGTTGTATAGTGTTTTTAGTGTGAATAAGCATTTTTAAGACCTATAGTGTGTTAGGGTTGTGTCATGACAATACACCTGTATATAATTATATATTATGTATAGGACTAAACATGATTTAGTTGAGCGGGCGGTCAGCGCCGCTTGTCTTATGTAAACATTGACTTGTATTGAGCACGTACTAATAGCGCGCGAAAGGCTAGAAATGGCTGATTACAGTCGATTTGAATAATGCAGTTGTCTTAATACAGTAGATAGAGCTGTATATTGAGAGTGAAGTGTTAAGAAATATAATTGATTTATGTTGACGATATATTGAATTGAAGTGTAGAAGATAAAAGTTGATTTTCATCTCATTTGAAAGAGTAAGAAACGCAGAACGGTACTGCGATATTATTTTGTATTATCGACGCCAGTTGCGTCGGTTGGGCTAAGCAGTTACTTAGGCCTACTTATTTTTTTATCGGTATCGATTTATCTATATCATGATTCATTATTATGTTAAAGCGTCACACGTACGTTTAACAAAACTGGTGAATCGAAATGTTAATATAAATGTTAGCACGTCTGCCTTATCAAGAGCTGAACACGCGCAAATCAATGAACTTTTATAGTCGTCAGTGAATTCGACCCAAAGAAATCTGGATCTCATACTAATCAATCGATCGTTTGGCGCTACTTTGGTGCACTGCATTAGTCGTTTGCAGACGGAAAAACAGTTGTATTAGACAATGATCGACTATATTGTCGGTGAGTGGTAGTACTGTGGGATGATACGCATGCATTGCTATTTGAATGACGTTAGTGGCCAAATAATTATGACAACAGAATTAAACTGTGTCATTATAACACGCCATTCAGTGCAACCAGTCCGCGGTCCACTGCAGATTCTTCTGTTAACACATTAGAGCATTACTAAACTATTCAAGCACAAACCCAAACAGCTTAAAATAGGCCTAATGAGCAATTTTATTCATCAGGTGTTGAGATCTCATTACTCATTAGTATAAGAAATTAATGCTTGCCAGGCAAATTGGCATGACTTTTTTATTATTAGCCGTACGTAATCGTAATTACCATGTCAGAAGTCGACTTGAAGTCGAAAGTTGGTTGTTTTTCTGCCAAGTCGGGTCAAGTCGTTTTGACTCCAAGTTGTCGACTTCAAGTCGACCTCAAGTCACTTTAGGGTCAAGTGGGGTCAGATTGGCTGACCAAAGTGACTGCTATGTCTCGTTTTGCAACGCATGGCCAGCCAACACCTCTTGAAGCTGCTAGTGGACACAGTTGAGCTTTAGAGAATTTCACGATTGATACTCTGTTTGCAGTATAAACTCCAAAATTATAAGACTTGGTCATGTTCCGATTAGAATGTATACGAGGGCCATATATATTTGTAAGCTCTTTAAAAAATTTCAACTAGCATGCTCGTCTTTCCATTTCTGTTGTATCGAACAGACGAATAAATGTTTAGTCAAAGTGATGCTATAGCGCCATAGTGTGAAAGCGACATGGTAGCCCATGAATAGTTGTAAGATGAGGGAAGGGCCCAGCCGCCGCCGCCGCCGCCGCCGCTGCCGCCGCTTCCGTAACATAGTGGCAGCTCCGCTGCCACTCTTCAGTGCACAAGCACAGTCAAATAGATTAAAACCTTTCAGTTGAAACAGTTGAAACAGTTGAAACATGTAAAGTTTGTGGTTTAGTAAGAAAAATGCCAACTAAAAACACGCAAATTCGATGAGCAATGCTTCAGAAATAGAGGCATGCAAGCAGCGGCTGTGCTAAGTTTAATCGACTAGTCTTCAGTTCACTGAAAAGACATAATTTTTCTCTCATTCATGGGTCTTTGAAAAATGAGGTGCCCCTTAAAAGATCTCATTTTAAGTCACACTCAGCAACTTTTCAAAGAAGACATCGTCATACCAAACTGAGCTACCTAAAAGTGTGAGGCCTAACCGATGCAAAGCTGAAGTTCTTAAACTTAAAGGATGAAAAGCACAAGGTCTTAAATGTAAACGATTCAAACCTGAATTTCTGAAACTTAACGGATTAAACCCCCAGCTCTAAAACCGCAGAGTGTGAAATCTAAACGATGCAAACCTGAAGATTGCAATTCGGAAAAGCCCCAGCTCTGAAATCTAAAAGATGTAAACCTGACGATTACAATTTTGAAAAACACCAGCTCTGAAATTTCAAAGATGAAAACCTGAGGATTAAAAATTTGGAAAAACACCAGCTCTGAAATTGTTAAAGTTGCAAACCTGAAGATCAAAATTTGAAAAACACCAGCTCTGCAAACAAGAAAATTTTTTTCAGAAATCTAATTGAAAACCACATCTTCAGAAAACAAACAAGAAGTTCTGAAATTAAAATTTTGAAAACAGCCAGGTCTGAAATCTAAAAGATTGAAAACCAGAGTGTCTGAAAATTTAAAGTTGGAAACCACAACGTCAGAAATCTAAAGGATAGAAAAACCACAACTTCGGAAATTTTAAATTTACAAACAAGAAGTTCTGAAATTAAAATTTTGAAAACAAACAGGAGTGAAATCTAAAAGATTGAAAACCAGAGTGTCTGAAAATTTAAAGTTGGAAACCACAACGTCAGAAATCTAAAGGATTGAAAACCACAACTTCAGAAATTTTAAATTTGCAAACAAGAAGTTCTGAAATTAAAATTTTGAAAACAGCCAGGTCTGAAATCTAAAAGATTGAAAACCAGAGTGTCTGAAATTTTTGTTGGAAACCACAACAGAAATCAGAAAAACCACAACTTCGGAAATTTTAAATTTACAAACAAGAAGTTCTGAAAATTTTGAAAACAAACAAGAAATCTAAAAGATTGAAAACCAGAGTGTCTGAAAATTTAAAGTTGGAAACCACAACGTCAGAAATCTAAAGGATAGAAAAACCACAACTTCGGAAATTTTAAATTTACAAACAAGAAGTTCTGAAATTAAAATTTTGAAAACAAACAGGAGTGAAATCTAAAAGATTGAAAACCAGAGTGTCTGAAAATTTAAATTTGGAAACCACAACGTCAGAAATCTAAAGGATTGAAAACCACAACTTCAGAAATTTTAAAATTGCAAACAAGAAGTTCTGAAATTAAAATTTTGAAAACAGCCAGGTCTGAAATCTAAAAGATTGAAAACCCTGAAAAACAGAGTGTCTAAAATTTTAAAGTTGGAAACCACAGCGTCAGAAATCTAAAGGATTGAAATCCACAACTTCAGAAATTTTAAATTTGCAAACAAGAATTTGTGAAATAAAAATTTTGAAAACCACCAGGTCTGAAATCTAAAAGATTGAAAACCCTGAAAAACAGAGTGTCTGAAATTTTAAAGTTGGAAACCACAGCGTCAGAAATCTAAAGGATTGAAATCCACAACTTCAGAAATTTTAAATTTGCAAACAAGAATTTGTGAAATAAAAATTTTGAAAACCACCAGGTCTGAAATCTAAAAGATGCAAACAAGAATGTCTGAAATTTTTAAGATGGAAACCACGACATCAGAAATCTAAGGGATTGAAAACCACAACTTCGGAAATTTTAAATTTGCAAAGAAGAAGAAGATCACAAATTTTAAAGTTGCAAAGAAGAAGTTCAGAAATTTTAAATTTGCAATCGAGAAGATAAGAAATTTTAAAGTTGCGATGAAGAAGATCCGAACTTTTAAAATTTTGAAAACCACCAGGTCTGAAATTTTAATGTTGCAAAAGAGAAGAACTGAAATTTTAAAATTTGTAAACGAGAAGATCAGAACTTAAAATTTTGAAAACCATCAGGTCTGAAATTTTAAAGTAGCAAATGAGAAGTTCAGAACTTAAAATTTTGAAAACCACGAAATGAAATGCCAAGAGCTCTGTATCGTCTTTCAAAATCAAATACCAAGAGTTGTGTGCCGTCTTTCAAAATTGCAAGTCGAATCAACCTCCTGTTGGCTAGAGTAAACCTATGAAGCTAATTTTAATGCTCAATAATCAATGAGAAAAGCTCAGTTTTCAAATTGACTGAGAACTTATCCAAGTTTTAAGTAAGCGAATGTTTGCCACGCCTTCAAGAACCCCTCTTTCTATAATTCAAACTAACTACAAGGGTTTGTGGCTGTGTGTGAACTCACTAAACACTTCTTTATGCGAACCCTACTTAACCCTAGTTAACCATAATTCCGCCCCTCTTTCTATAATTCAGGCTAAATACATGAGCTTGAGGTATAAGAGTAAATGCTTGTACTGCTCAAAACAACATGCCAGTACTAAATATTCGTTGCGAAAGTGGCCTCCACACTTAAAGTTGGCCTAAGTGTAAATGGAGTGGCCACGTAAAATTGCCTAGCAGGGCTCTCCCTTCCTCCCTAAGTGTAAATTCGGTATCACAAAATAATATGCCCCCAATGAAAGCCCCAAAAGAATATGCAAGTTGGTTGCATGTATTACAAAAACCTCTCAATTTGTGTTTAATGAATATTCAAAGCCCTTGTAGCGCCAATGGAGGGGTCTAAATTTGATGTAGGCAGCTGCTGTGGCTCACACCCAAAGGGGTCTAAATTTGATGTAGGTACCGGCTGTGGCTCACACCCAAAAATAATTGCCACTTTGGAAGGGGAGGGGTAGGCACACGTACGCCCCCTCACGCACGCCCCGCCCAAGAAGTGCAACCCTTGGCCAAGTTTAATGTGTGTCTGTTTTGCCCGAGGCGGTCATTTGACCTTTGACCTCCAAAACTGATATTACCAGCGATTTTGAGTTTCCGTTTTCAGAAAAACTGATATTAATACCGTATTCCGAAACTGATAGCCAAAACGGATATTAATAACGGTAGTTCCTTACCTACTACAACGATTATAATTGATTGATTGATTGATTGATTGATTATTTATTTGGTAAAAAAAACAAGTAGTAGGCTAGGCAGTAGCAATAGCGAGTATACAGAACATTGGCAGATAAGTTAACGTTTCTCAGTCAGGAGACCCATAAGGGGCCGATGGTCCCGCTAGTCAGGACCACCTGGGGATAATAGGTTGCAAATGAAGTATTTAGACCAACCGAAAAATAAACTTAGAAAACAGAATTAGCGTTATAGAATAGACTTAACTATATCTTAACTAGTACAGTAGGCCTACATTTACAGCGTGTGCGCACAATCTCTTAGCTTTAACATTCAAAGAGAATAGATGAATGAGAATGAGTAAACAGCGTTACTTAATGGTCGACTGATAGAAGAGCGAAGGGAGTGGATGCAATGGATGACGTCATTCTTTGAGTCTATGTTTGTCGACAACAGCGTCTCCATCTGGTGACAGGCACTATAAGCAAAATTGCCCAGAATACGACGACGAACGGCAGCGATGCATATGCATGAGCTCAGCGCTTCCTGTCCTGCTGTTTGTCTGCCTCTCCGTACGCCTGTCTATTATGGCTGTCTTGATGTAATGTCTTCTGCCTAATATGATGTGTGGAAAATATAGGCCAAAAAGACAACGTTCTGCTATAAATCTGCATTTGTGGCACCGACAGGACTGCAGGCGCTGCTGGGGACATCCATAAAAAGCGGCTGTTGAGGACGAAATATCAAGGTATACGCGTGTATAATGTGAATTCATATACATAAAACATACACATGCGGGTACATAAAAGTCTCGTGTAGCGCGAAGCATAATACTCGGAAACACATCATGTAGTGGAAAGCCGAGATGAAGAAGATACGAATTTGAACGGATCCATCGATCTCGGAGAGGATAGGGTTTAAATATCAGCAATAATTTGTTCTCTGACATTTCTGTTAGCAGTTACCTCTTGTAGCGTCCTTATTTTTGGTCTACTTCTGCAGCTGTCTACATGCAGAAAGCTTCTGAGGTTTTGACGCGCTTTCTTCAAAACATGCAAGGCTACGCAGCAATATAGGAATTATTTGTCTTTAAAATTATTCTGTGTTGTCGACAGACAGGAATATCACATAATTTCATTTTTCTAGTATATAAAATTTACATTCTGTATTCACCTGATCTTGATAATAATTCTTTATTTTGAATTTTGACTTAATGAGATTTCTACTTTCACTGCACTGGGCCAAAGTTGTCGCAGGAAAGAATCCAGGCATTCAGTCGAATGAAAAAAATTGTTTGGCTTGTGCTATAAAACTCCATAAGACAGACCAAGCCAGACAGACAGCAACCAGATAACCAGGCAGAGAAGCATCGAAACATACACGTAGTGTATAGATATGTAAGAATTTCGATGTTCTCGAACTAGAGCACTGTCGATAGTAGTGGTAAGAGTGAGACTTCAACGGCAGTCAAGGTTGACTGAACACGTAGCCCCTCCCCCTATTAGCCTAAGCCCCTCCCCCTATTGCTATAAGCCCCACCCCCATTGTCTCGAGGTTCAGGTCGACGCATGCTAGGCCATTGTCTTCCGGTATAGCCCAACCCGGACTACGGCCTACTAGTCTATTGTTCCATGCTCTGGCCCACAGAAGAGTAGGATATAACCACGAAAGAGATGATGACGATGATGATGAAGAAGATGATGACTATGACGATGATGATGACGATTATGATGATCATGATGACGATGATGAAGACTACGACGACGATCATGATGAAGACGATGCAGGTAGTATAAAACAACTGAAAATTCAAATTGCCGCAGCAGTTCATATCATAGTCGGAAGGAAGTTATTTTTCAGTCTATAGAGCAAAAAGAATGGCTATCAGCGAACGTAAAACGGTCACGAATTCTAGATGCAATGGCTCTAATTATAAGGTTACTGCGAAAGAATTCGGATAAGACGTGTATAATAGAAGACATCTCACACCTGCTATATATGCACATAAGTTTGTGACCTTCGTCGAATACGCCAACTATTCGATTACAAGATCAACTGCACAATAGCCGCCTCCATTGTTCATTCCACACTCAACTACTGTAATTTCCTTTTATACAACATCGACTCTTCTC